>JAPDSC010088334.1:284-23662 GCA_026290005.1 Latrodectus geometricus | reverse complement strand
ATATATATATATATATATATATATATATATATATTGACAATTGTTACATTTTGACCATTTTTTGATAAAAAAAAATAAGCATAAATATAATAATTTTAAATACCAATTGCTTAAAATTGATTTTAATGTTCTAAAACTATTTTCAGTGTAAAATAGATTTAAGATACATTGATAATATGATATTGATGTAAGTGACATTTTAGTACAATTATATAATAATTAACATATCTACATCAACTATTAAAATTCATTACTTTGTAAAAAACAAATTTTTTTCTCAATAAAAGAAAATTAGTTATGAGGGGAGAAGCCTATTTTATAACTTAATCGGTTTATTACTCTAATATATCTTTGAATAAATGTATGCACACAAAATCCGAATTCCTGAACTCAAATGAAACTAATCAAATTTATTTTATTAGAAATCGGATTTAATTCTGAAAGTATACAGTAACAATTCTTACAAAACAATACATAGTCTATTTGAAAATTATATATAAATAAGATCATTCTTCTTTTTAAAAAATATACAAAAATACTTATAGTCCATTTTAAAATAACAAAAAAATTTTCCTAAACAGTAATTTATCACACAATAGGATTAATTAGACAAAGATCTATAATTTAAAATAAATTCTGAGTCACTTTAAATGTCTGCACCTAATGGGAAAATCATACACATTAAGTGTTGAACAGAAGGGCAGAGCGCTAATTATTTAATTGCAAATTCGCCAAAACAATAGAATAGACAAATTACGGCAATGTATACGACTTTTACACTTACTTTTTAAAATTATATTATTATTGAACATAGATATGCACATGAAATAATTTGGAATAAATTTATTTTAATATCATTAACTCTGTAAAAGATTAATAAATATATCATCTTCTGATAACCCAGTTTTGTCAAAAAAAAAGTAGTATTTATTTTAAATTTCAACATATAATTTTAAAAATTGCATTTTATATATTTGCAAATATAAAAATTCAGTATAATACAATAATATATAAAATGTTTCTGCACTGTATCCTTTGTTATTTTATTTATTAGCTTATGCATCTTCAGTTTTATGAGTGTTTGTCATAATTTAACAAATAATGATAAGCACTTATAAAAATAGTGACTGTATAAGGATCAAAGAAATATTTGAATTGACTTTTTACCTAAATATATCTCAATTAACTGACAATTAATCAAAGAAGTCGACAAGAATTCAAAATAATTAAATACAAAAGAATTAAGTGAACAATATTAAAAATTATATAATTTTCTCCTTATATTAAATTTTAGGAAAAATCTCAAAATATTAATGTAAGTAAAAAAAAAAAAAAATTAAGCAATTCAACATTAAAATATACCTTACTCTTCTTTATAATTTTCAAATTTCTCTCACCAAATGTTCACAAACATTTTACAAGGCATTTTTTTCTTTGCATAAATTTTTTGAATGAATATAGTTGTTATGTCCTTCAAATTAAATTTTCATAGACACATATAATTTTAAATCTTGAAATATAATCATTGATTAATTTTCCAAAGCAAAGAATAATTTATATTTTATGACATCAATACTTTAATAATAGTTCGCAATAGAATATAAACATACAGTAGTTTTGTAAATTAGGTTCATTTGGATGTACATTTTCTGTAGTGGAACTATCTTTCAAATTTATTTGCAGAAATATAACACTGACGTAATTTGCATATTATTGAAACAATGAAGAAAAATTATTTTTTGCTAAAATACTCTACTAGATTAATAATTTAAATATAAACAGTAATTAATGGTAAAAATTAACAACTTATAAAACAGTTATGGATTTTTATTTAATTTGCAAAATTTATATTGATTGGGGGCCAAGACGAGATAGTCAATTTTTGCAGCCAATGATTGGATTGCGTATATATAAAAGAAAATAACAAAGCTAACAAATATCCACGCCCAAGATAGGATTCGAACGCCCAAACTGTCGAACTGATGAACAGACCGCGATTATTCAACTGGCAGCTCAACAACTCGGCTGGCAAATTTCTGTTAAAATTCAGAAGAATAAAACAATCGAAACTATGATAAGAATATAACCGTAGTGTACAAGATTTATCTTTGAATACATTAATAGTTCATTAACGCATTTACATTACATGACCTTTATTGTTTACAAGCACAAGAGAAATTTCCTATGTTTTATGTAGAATCAATGCAATTCTATATTATGTGAACTGTAAAAAAATGCATATTACTTACTTATTTTATCTATACGATGATAGAAGAGTATCCAGAAATATTGAATTTCTGTCAAGAGCACTTAAAATGTGATAAATCGTTCATAAAATCTATTAAAAGTATTTACACAACTTTCATTTTATATGGGAATCACAATACGATGAACAAGCACAATGTTTATTTTCTTCAAAACCGGTCCTCCCATTTTTGGATGAAATCAAAAGTATATCACATAAATTGGTCGTGGTAACACCAAATAAAGAAAATTTATTTTCAATGTTATATACAGATACACCAAATTGGTGACACTCATACATATCCCAAGAACTTAAACGTGGGAAAAGGATAACATTATACTACACAATAATTAATGTTAAAAGCATACAGAGCGCCAATAATTAAAAATATCACAACAAATACCACACACGAATTCTGTTTCCGTATTCAAATGTGTTGCCAAAATTATTTCTGTTGTCATAGTAAATGACTCAATAGTTATAAAAAGATGTTGGGAAAAAACCGAAAAAAAAAATTTTTTTTTCTCTCAAAATTTTTACATAGTTAAAAATTTACTAACTATAACACCAGATTTCTCAGAGTCTTACTTTGTAAATTTTAAAAGTATATTATTAAAAATGTTTACCACATTTTTTAAATGGGCATTTTTGTTTGTAATCATAAATTTCTTAGAAATTAAAGTGTATAAACGAAATCTGCTATAGAAATTAAAAATATTAAATTCTATTCCATTAATGCAATGGAAAATATGAATCAATAGTTTTCGAAACAAATAATTTTTGTAGTGTACAGAATAAAAAATGTTAAAATAGAATAATTACCTAAAAATATACATGTTTTTTACATCGGGATTCACAAATATAAGTTAAACAACACCTGTAAAAAATGATTAGTATTACTTTAAATAAAAATCCCAAATGAAATAATTGGTATTAGAAAAATTTATTTTTAGAATTTAATCATTTGAAATGATTACCAGAATTCCCTTTACTCTGCTAAAATTAGTTTAGGGCATAAACACGTTAACACTTAGGCAGTGAGAATTATTAAAACTATTTTTTTGAAAAGTTAAAAAAAAAAACGTAACATTTTTTGTCTGTGTAGCTTTAAAATATTTATAAGTTAACTTAAAGAGAACTTTCATAAATTAGTTAATTACACTTATCTCAAGATTTTAATATTTATATAACCATTTTCCTTCCTTTAATAGCATCATATAAAAATGCGATAAGCTTTTACCTGTAGAAAGAAGAGTATGATTTCAATATGCTCCGTTTACTTAATATTATTATATAGTAAATTAATTACCAGTGCGTCTTAAAAATAATACCATTACTCACGTAGTATTATTAAGACGCTCTGGAAATAACACTACTTTTAAATATATATCATTGAAACATATAAGTCCCTCTCTTAAGCGGATTTGTAGCCTTTAAGTAATTTTCTTCATTCATTCGGACGTAAGAAGGTCATTATTTCTGATCAGCTGATCTGCTGTTCATAAAAAATAAGAAATGCTATTTTCACTTTAAGATTAACATCCAAAAGACTTTATACTGATATATATTTAATATAGTTACATCAACGATAGCAATTTTTCACTGGGTATGTAAATCTACTAATCATTGTAAATAGGTACAGAACGACTTCTTTGTACCGTAAGTGTCGTCGAATGAGTCTAAATTATTGCAAATTAACTTAACGGTTATGAAACTACCAGAAAAGATTTTTTCGAAATATACTATTTTATAACGCTACTCCCTGTACTCATCATTGCACATATTTTTTTACATGGTAATAAATTTATAACATAGAAATACTCAAGAATGATATTTTGCTTCCTAGAGAAAATTTCTACTTCAGAACACTACATTTAAATTTTGAATTACTATTTGTCAAGCACTTGATTGTAATGTAAAAAGGACGTACTTTAAAAGCAATATGTTCAAATATGTTTTAGGTATCAATGTACCTTGCTTTATATGCAAACAAGTGTAGAATTTAGATTATAAAGCAACTGCTGGGGAATAAATACAGGAGCATTACATTTTTTTAAATAATTATTTTGAATTTATTAGAAGAACAATTTGCGAAATGTTTCAGCTTTATTATGATTATATTTTCTTATTTTATAAATTCATTGGTTTTAAGACAGAAATTTCATAGATATTAAAACCATCAAATTATTTGCTTTTAAAATATATTGATTTAAAAATATTTTAAAAATGTAATATTAATTGAGTAATAATATTATTATCATTTTGTAATATTAACATATAATAATAAAATATAATATTAAAAAAATTTATGATATTAATATTTTAAAGTAAGATGTTATGTTTTTTTAAACTAACTAGTAGCATTGGAAAAGATTGGAATCGTAAAGATGCATAATTTTTTTGAGCATTTCTCATTATTAGTTAATATATTAGTTAAGTATCTTGTCCACAGCTTTGATATTACCATACAAAGAAGAATATTTGGTGTTCCACATACAAAGGTGTATGATCAATAGTGTCTTTAGGCTTAATGAACGATTGTTCATTAAATCTTAAGATACTATTGATCACATTGAATGCATTATAAGTAAACGTGTCGAACTACAAAATCGTATCTCAGGTTTTTGCTGTATGTAGAACATTACGTATATATGTATATGTGTTGTATGTAGATTATTACGATGAATGTGCTGTATTAGATCACTTCCATATTATGACTTCTAATATCTCATTAAAAACTCAGTGACATGGTTTGTCTAAGAGTGATAGATGGCTGCCATCGTTACAACAAACAATCCTGTTAATCTCCTCAATAAGCTTTGAGAGGTAAACTTAACCTCGTTTCATGATTATGGTTCTCGAAATCCTGTAAATTGTTGTTGTTGTTGTCATGTCTATGAATAAGTGTAAAGTGCAAAAAAAAAAAAAAAAAAAAAAAAAAAAAAAAGTCTACAGTCCGCCAAAAGTCTTGTTGATAAGATCTGCTAGTTCTGGAGCCCGGTGACTATGGAGGATCTCAGTTGGTGGAGCTCCTAGTTCGAAGAGGGAGCGGATAATGGCTTGGCAGTTTAAGACATGATCTGGAGTTAGTTCGGATTGAGGACAGCGCTTACAGTTGGGATAGGATTTAATACCAGTTGGTGATATCTTCATGCTCTTGAAATGTCCAGTACGCAGCCGAGCTATTGTAGAGGAGAGGTTGCTTGAGCAGTCTAGATCAGGGATTGTTTGCCTTGTCAAAATGCTGATCATAGATTCTTCTCCTGGCAACGGCATTTGCGTCTGTACAGGTGACTGTTCGAGGTTGCTCTTTATCTCGTGCTTCTTTTGTAAGGGCATCTGCACATTCGTTTCCCTCAATACCCACATGTGCAGGAATCCACTGGAGTATGCATGGAATATTTAGAGAGTGAAGAAGGGTATTAATATTTCCCGTCAGTGATGACTCACCGTTTCGTATGGCTTCTAAAGCTGATTTAGAGTCAGAGAAAATTAAAATTTGTTCAATCGAGTCATCAAAGGGAGAAAAATAGAGACAATGGGTAAGAGCCTCTTTAATAACACCTAGTTCACTAGTGAAGTTTGAGGAAATTTGACCAGTGGGTATTTTAAGCTTGACATTTTCTGAGGGGTAGAGGATGTTGACGCCAGCACCTCTTCTATTACAATCTATGTCAGAGGAACCATCCGTGTAAACAATTGCGCTGTTATCTTTTGCCAGTGAACGAACTGTATTTTCACCTTTCTGTAATAGAGCTTGAGTTGGTTCTTTTTTAGAACATGGTTCCAAAAGATTTGTATTGATAATAGTACTCATAGGAGGCTTGATGGGTAGGAGTGGTTCTTGGGAAAAATCCAGAGAGGTATGGTCAAGATGGATAACCTTTCTGATGTCACTGTCAAACTGCATCGTTGATGATCTTCGAAGCCTTGATGCACCTGTCCAAGCATTAAAAGCCCTGTGAGCGAGGTGGTCGTTGTTGTGGCTCCTGATTTTGTTGGTGAATTTCAGGGTTGCAAGTTTCCTTCTGTTTTCAAGGGAAACAAGGCCACTTTCAAGTTCTGCCTTGATGTTATTAGTAGAGGACACTGCACCAATGATAATCTTTGATGCTCTATATTGTACTGAATCTAAAGTGTCTTTCACAGACTCAGATGCATGCGCCCAGCTGGGCGAGCAATATTCAAGTACAGGCCTGATAACAGTGCAGTAGGTATTTTTCAATGTCGATGATCTTGAGCCCCAGTTTGTGCCGCAGAGTTTGCGAAGGATGTTCAATTTTTTAAGGCCTTTGTATGCCATTGTTTTCATGTGTTTTGTAAATCTCAGTTCTGGATCCAGTATCACTCCCAGGTACTTAGGATTGTCAATGCGTTGAATAATGGTGTCTGGAATTGTTAAGTCTAGATGGATGGCACTCCGATTTTTCCGATCGGTTGAGAAGATGCAGTAATTTGACTTATCTGGGTTTAACGAGAGTTTGAGGTCATCAGCCCATGTTGCTATACCTTTCAAACTAAGATTTAGGAATTTCTGAGAAGTTTTTAGATCTCGACTTGTTCTCCAAATGGCAATATCATCTGCGGAGCAGGCGATCTTTGTTTCCTTATGGATGTAGGCATCGATGGTGTTCATATAGAGAAGAAAGAGCAAAGGGCTCAAGACAGAGCCTTGTGGCACACTGGCCCATGTTTTACGGGTCCTAGAAAGTATACCATTGTACCTAACATTGAAATGTCGGTCTCTTAAAAAGTCGTGAATCCAAACAAGTGCATGTCCTTTAATACCTGCCCTATTGGCAACTTGGACAAGTTTTTGTCGCCAAACTCGGTCAAAAGCAGAAGACAAGTCGAGAAAAACAGCCACAGTTTTTTCGTGGGGTTGTTTCTGTAAGCCATCGATGATTGGTTGGCAAAGGTAGAAAAGCTGGTCTACTGTGCTGTGATGAGCTCGGTAAGCTGTCTGGTAGAAGTTTATTTTCCTCTCTTGAATAAGCCAGTTCATAATTCTGGAGTGAATCATTCGTTCCATAAGCTTGCACAGTGAACTGGTGAGTGATATTGGTCTGTAGCTTTTGCAGTCAGAGGCTTTTTTACCGGCTTTCAGCAACGGGATAATAATGGAGGTTTTCCAAATTTTGGGAAGTTTTCCGGAAGTCCAGGAGAGATTGAAGATGTCTAGTAACATTCCCTTGGCTTTTGCACCAAAGTGTTGAATCATACTGCCAAAGATGAGGTCAGCGCCTGGAGCTTTCTTCGGATCTAATTTCAAGAGGGCGGAGTCGAGTTCATCATTTGTGAAAAGGTCCGAGACAATGCTGTTTTGGGGGGACTTAAAACAGCCTTTTATTAGTCTTCTTGTGGACCTTAAAGTGGCTTTGTCTTTTTTATTGAAGTTGAGTTTGCTGTTGCTTGCATAGTAATCAGCCAGCGCATTGGCACTTTCAAAGTTCGTGCGAGCTGGTTGTCCGCGGCTGTTTATGGAGTTTGTTTCTTGCGCATCTTGCGGCAGTTGAGAAGCACAGTTATTCAATGTCTTAATTATTTTCCAGTGTTGTGATGTTTTCCTGGGATCCAAAGCAGCACAAAAATCTTCCCATTTTTGGCGTTTGCACAAGGATATTTCCTCTTCAACCTTTTGACAGCTGTTGATGTATTTTCTTCTATTTTCTTCTGTGTTGTTATTCTGAACCTCTGCACGCAGAGCATCTCTTTCCAAAATGAGAGCTTCAATGTGGTTTTCTTTCCAGTAGGGTACCCAGTCAGTTTTCCTCTTTCCTCTAGGAATGGAGAGTTTTGCAGCTTTTTGCACAAAAGTGTTAAAGGAAGACACCCAATTGTCCAGAGAGGAAGGCTTGATAAGATCACAGAATTCTTCGAGTTTTGACGTGAATTGAGGCCAGTCTGCTTTCCTGAAATTCCAGGATCTTTTGTTTTGCTCAGGCTTGTCTATTGTCAAGCTGACCCTGGTGAGAATTGGGAGGTGGTCGCTAATAGCATTGTCAGTAACATTCCAAGAGGCAAGCTGTTCATGTTGGTGATCAATTGTGGTGATGTCAGGAGTTGAGGCAGTGCCATTGGTTTTTGAGACGTAAGTAATATGATTGTTGTTCAGGACTGAGAAGTTTAAGTCGATGAGCAGATCTTCAACCTGCGATCCCTTCTGATCTAGAGTGGAACTTCCCCATGAGGGACTTTTAGCATTGAAATCTCCTAGCATAATTTTAACATCGTTAGCTGTGTTCGTGTTCACAAGTTCATGAAGAAGGCTGGCATTGATTTCTGTGTTGTCTGGATGATAGACATTGACAATTCGCAGCGAATGCTGAGGTAGCAAGATGTCAATAGCTTGTGTCACGGTGTTGCTGTCTGAAGAGTACCTATTAACGATACTAGAACAGATCTTGAATTTAATTTCAGGTTGTTTGATAAGGAATGCAAGTCCTCCACCAGATCTGTCATCTCTGTCTTTCCGAACCGTAGTGTAACCCTTGATCCTCAGCGTGAGGTTTGGGTTAAGTTTGGTTTCCTGCAGGTAGGCCACATGGATGTTGTTTTGATGAAGGATGAACGAGAGTTCTTCTATCTTCTTCTGCGTTCCATTTATGTTGAGCTGTAAAATATTGAGTGTCCCCGTTGCATATTTCTCACCAAGTGCCCGGACTTCAGCTCTTGGCGCGTCGGCTACCCCGAACGCAGTAACATGGTTTATTGCACTATATATTGCACTATTCATAGAAGAGGAGTGCCATTGCCTCCGGAAAGGTTGGACTTCTACCTGTTTGGACTGCGGGAGGTATTTCCTTTCCCTCCTTCCACCCACAGGACAGCCTGTGGAGAGGAACTCCCCTATCCGCCACCTGGGGACGCGCTCAGTATGGGTTACAGGCTCCCGTACTGAGAATCCTGTAAATTAAAAGAATGATAAAAAAATGTTATTTGTTGGTGCTATTGCTGTGGGAGTCGCTTTTGTATCTCTATATTAATATACTAGAAAATTGATGAATACGATTATTCAATTATTTCTACCATACAATTCTTGAAATCAACCAAGATATTTATACCGATACACTGGAAAGGAATTCCAGCTGCTGATATAAGGACCATGTATCCAACTGGCTTCAGTAGAACAAGTTTTCGACCTTGGATCTCTTTGCAATGCATTACATAGTGATTGGTGCATTGAAAATAGCTTGAGCAAAAAAGCTTCTTTTAAAAACGATTATAAGTGATTGAAAATTCGAGATGTATAGATGTAGGTTCACCCGAAAAAGGGCGATAGATTTTCGTGGGAATTTCTTTTCTGTGGGAATAATTAGTATTTGTTGTTTTCCATTTAGGTCAAAATGTCTCTTGCAAATGTTCGCAGCTATTGTGGAAAACCTTGTACTTGACAAATCAGATGAATATTTGTGGGTTTGATGTGCTCAGTAAGGTGTGAATCATCACATAACTGTAAATTCAAGTCACTTTCTACAACAGATTACTCATTTCTTGGGATATCTTTACCAGGAATAGTACTTCAGAATAGGCAATTTACTTCAGCATATTTCGTTCTACTTTTGTAAAAAATAGCAGTGTTATTACACCAACATACTTCTTTGTACTTAGAATAGAATTGGGTTCTATTAATTAGTTGGAAGCAGTCTGTGAAAGTCAGACTGTGAACTGGAAGAGTACTTTTGATATCGTTTACTGCGAGGAGTAGAGACACTAAGACGGGGACGATTGAGTCGTGTCGGGGTAAGGAGAACGGTGCGGTTGGTTCTGTTTCTTGGGGGTAGCGGAAGTCCACACCCGGTCATTATAAAACTAAATGTCTTCAATAACGTGGAAAAATGTCTGAATTAAATGTTTGTGTGTTAATGTGTAATAAATGTTTCGTGTCCCAATCATTTGTTTTGTGTTATTCAACCATCCTGGAGACGACAGGATCGTGAGAACATCACACAGTCGGTGGGAGTTTTCGTAATTAATAAGCAGGTACCAATCTCCTAAGATTTGACATGCCTTCCCCACAGGTATCGTTTCACTTTGCAACCACTAGCTCTTTAATGTATCCCAACTGCTTTTAGTGAACTAGAAGGATTTTAGGTTAAGTAAGGGTTCTAACGCAATACCTTCCAAAAATGAAAACGACGCCCTGCCTAATATGGCAATAATAATGTTACAATAATACAATAATAATGTTGAATTCTTGAAATGGTGTGCCATGGGTATGGTTTTGTTTGAGACTCAATTAAAGCTCTTGTTATGTACGTCATAGAGAGCATGGTCAAATTCATACTTAGACCTCTGGGCATTTTGAAAAGAAATTGAATAAATGTTATACATATGATCACTTCAACTTAAATAATACCCTCGACAACTTGCTGTGTTTGCCTCTATTCTTCGAATGGTTATGCAATCACATTATGCTTTTTCTTCCTAATAATCTGTTGACAGAGCATCATTCTAGTGATAATATAACTACTTGAGTTATCCTTTGTTTTGAGTTACCCTATCTAGGACTCCTTGAGTTATATTTTGTGTCATGTTCTAATTCGCCCCAGAAGATTCTTAGCTTCATTATCTCAAGTGCAAATCCAGGCATCATCCAGTTCTGCTCGTATTCATAGACTTTGGCTGTTTTTTCGACGACTTTCTTTGCTTTTCCTTCAGATTATGAAGGTAGAAATCCTTGGATCTGATAGTTTCTTTTCAAATACGCAGTTTCTACCGTGGTTCCATTTTCAAACAAAAACGTCAGATGTGTCATCTTAAATAAAAACTAATAAGATGTTTTAAGGAATGGCAATTTAGTTGATTTAATTAAGAACACTATTTCTGCAGCAGAGTAATCTTTTACATAGTATTCATTAAGAATCATTAGAAATAAGAGAGAGAGAGATTTGCACTTTATTTTTAAATCAACATTTCCTCTCTAATTATTCTTGAAAGATTTTAGAAGTTTCTAAAAATGGCTGAAAAGAAAATAGTTTAACGGAATACTTAATAATCTTCTTAAATTAATGATGAAAATAAATCTAAAGAAATTCTAATTTTCTAATAATTCTAGAATAGAAAAAAATCTAAAAAAAAAATAATTCGATAAGCGTAAAACTCTGAACTGTAACCCTGTACTTACTGCTAAGCCACGGAGGCTTAATTTTTCGGATAATAATATTGAAAAAGTATTGTATGTCATTTAAATACAGCTCAAAAATAAAAACAAATCTAATATTCGAAATTAGATATATTTAGATTATTAATATCATTTTGAAGGCAGAAGAATACTTTACAAAACTTAATCTATTTTACACAATTCAATTTACTTTTTTACATCAAACCTTACACATATAATATTGTCCATTGAAATTACAGAACTAGGAAAGAATTACTTCATGATTCCTTCCCGATTTCGTCGAATTAAAACAAATGGAAAAAGAGGTTGAATTATACAAGTGTCGAGAATTTTGCTCATCGAGACAAGCGCCATCAGAATCATTGCACAAAGGAAAAATTGTGTAGTAAATTTCTCATTCGTATACTGGTTTGTAAGTTCAAAGTTTTCTCAGAAAATTATATTATGCCACGAATAATAAAAAGAGATGCTTACCAGAAAGTGTCGAGAATGGGATAACTGTTACACTAGTGGAGATTATCATTTACACAAGTGGAAGTATAAATGCATTGAACAGCTTACTGAGCGTCATACTGAGCCACAAACAAAGTTTCAACGCATTCCATAACTAATGTCTTACAATATAGAGATATTATTGGATTGGTCTTGTAAAACCAGATAATCACGTTACAGACAATTAATTAGAAAATTGACTTGTTTACAGCAATTATAGTATCCATTTGTGTAGTACTGCAATACTTAAAACAACAGGTACTGTTAGCTCAGCAACTATCATTTCGGCTATTCTCCAAAATTCAGCATAGGAATAAACGGTGACTTTGATATTCCTTATTATCAATGCAATTATATAATCTTTTTAGATAGTTTCTATTTGTAGTATTTCGGTGGCCGTAAATGTTTCTAAAGGCGCCGAGAAGATTTCTTATCGTCTGATTGCAATAGATATGATGATAGTGGTCCTACTCCTGATATGATGGTATGTGCACAGCCATTGCCCATTTTTATCTCTTATTTAGATCAACAGTAGTTTGGATGGCGTTCAGTTGATTTCTTTTCTGAAATCATAAGGGCAAATGGTTGGGACCTATATTTGAGTTCTAAGAAACACCATTTTTCAATGGAATAATATAAGAATGTATATTAAATGGCGAGATTTTACCTTATTCGATATAGAGAGTTATTGATTGTTGCCTTGTCTTGCATTCTTTTATATTTTTCCCCATTTTAAGACTTTTGGCCATAGACTGCAAAGATGACATACCATTTTCTCCAGTTACTACGTCGATGAAATGTGGCACAGACTTTTGGTACCGAGTGGTAAATAGATTAAAAAAAGAAGGTTATTGTCGGGCATTTTATTATTCATCACGTAAATTACCTTCCAGGAGAACATTCCTTAGATTGTGTGCCGAATCCGTGTATTACATAGGAGAAAACATAGAAAGCATTTAATTTTAATAATATAATAAATTTTAATGTCATTTATTTATAAATCCCACCTATAAAATTTATTTTTTAAATAATTTTCCGATTTTAAAAATATTTTAAAAAATATTACTTTTTATAAGAATCATTATTCATGATAACTTTTCTCTGCAAATAATCAGACAACACTGTAAGAAAATTAAAAAGAATATAAATAAAAAAAGTTGATTTTTACATTTTGCAGTAATTTTTTGGAGTGAAAAATCTGGTTTGATTCGATGTTTAGGACAAAAGAATACTATATGGAACAAAACTCAAATGAAGAGCTGTTTGTAATAGCTTGAAGAGTCGTCTAAACATAACTGAGAGAAATTAAAAAGAAATATAAAATATTCTAACATTCAAAACAGTCATTCATGCGCGTTTTACTTTATTTTTCAATATGCTATTTAATGATTTCTTTGATAGTTTTATAGCAGAAAATTCTGTTTTATTCTTCATTGTTTTGCGAATTTTCAACTGATTTCTTTTTTTTTCTGTAAATGAAAGCGAAATAGTTTATTGAATAAAATCCTTTCATAAAGAGTGCATAAAAGGTAAAGAAAAAAGAAAAAATATCCCACTGAATAGCGCCATATGGTCTTCCGTACCTTAAATCTAAAAATAAAAAAAATTTTCAATATTTGTTTTTTAAAAAAATATTCAAAATAAATAGGAAAAATTACAAAGTACTATTATAAAAAAGCTTTATTTTTTTTAAAAATTATTTGTCAAATGCAATATCTTTTTATATTAATATCCTGTCACGATAAATTTATTCATAAAACAATATAAATGATATTTTCTACTGCTATACAATGCACCTTTGTAGGCAGTTTTCACTTTTTAAAATATAGTATAATTAAAATTCAAAAATTTCTTTAGAGAGAATTTTTTAGAAATAAAATAAAGATAGAAGTAAGCATAAACCTAAACTTATTAAAAATCAGTTTCATTTCTGCCAATTATTAAAATAAAAAATGAGTTTCTCATATATAAGAGAAACTTATTTTTTATTTTATATGGTTAAAACGAAAGCTATATGCTAAAGAGCACCATCTTTGTGGAAATATGTTTTAGAATGCAAAACTTGTATTTAGTTTTAGGGGAAAAAATACAACTTAAAAAACAAAAATATTTACTTTTTATTTAAATTTGTTCGAAACTTTGTTTTACATTATGAAATGAAGTGTCATATATAGCTTAGCAAATACAAATTGAATGTAGAGAGAAATATAGGAAAGTTTCAATTAAGGAGATTTTAAATATTGAATTTAAAATAATAAATAATCCTTATTTTTTAAAAAAATCACATAGAGAGAATTTAAGAAGAAGGGGAATTCGAAGCAGATGTTTTCTTACTATCTCGCCGATTATTCGATTAGATTTTAAATTTAAAATAGGAAACACAGCCATTTCAGTTTCGCGTTTGAAGTGAATAGTTTCAGAATCGTAAAAGCATCGTAGCAAACAAAAATTTATATGAACTCTAATTAGCATTAATTGCAATTGAAATTAATTTTAAATGTGGTAATCTAAACTTCGAAATGAAAACAACTTGTATCTTAAGTTTAGTTATCTAGAGTCCAAATTCTGATGTAAGTTTCATTCAACTCCTTGAAACCGTATTCACTTCAAGCCGGAACAAAACTCGGTTAGACGTGCAAAGTGCGGATTGCGTTTACAGAAATTTCTTCTCAGTTTAGATTTAAAATACTCCTCTGAAAATTCCCTTTAACAGGGAAAAAATATCCAAGATTACTTTTAACAGAAAATAAATATCCAAAACAATCTAGGAAAATACTAACAAATTGCATTTCTTATAATGGCTAACTTTTGATAAAAATGTTAAGTCCATGGGATATTTACATGTTTGCGTTATTATTTGACAGTCTACAATGCATAATATGTCTTATTAAAACTTCTTTAACAAGCGAAATTTAAACGATTTGTATTATTTTTCTAGTAAGAATACAATACTAAGGAAAATCGAGCAACTTATATATTTCGATTTTTTTTTTAAACATTGAATACTTTGGTTGCTTGAAATACAACATTTTAAGCATTTATTCAGCTGTCTTACAAGTTTAATCAAAAACATTCTTTTTAAAAATATCAGAAATTCTTGTGTTTGATATTTTTTAAACTCAAAAGAAATGGAATTTAAATTGATTTTTGTTACATTATTCTATCCATTTTTAACTGATACTATATCAAGAAAAAAGCTTAACATCTGTAAAGCGATTTTTCTTGCTCACTCCACTTCAATCATAAAATTTGTTAATCTAATTTTTAAATTAGTGAGGCTGGATTAAGTAATAAACTTCTACGAACTTGTAGATCTTACAATGTAATCAAATTTTCAACTAAAGTAAACAAAAACATTTTCTTAACACCAGAATACTTAGAAATTTTCTTAGTGCTCATTACAATAAACTTATAAGGAGTAAGCACGTATGGCAAATAACTCTAGATTCTACAGCAATTTAGTAAAGTTTCCTGAAAAAGTCATTACTAAGTGAATCACCAAATTGTCCTCCAATCTATTTATGCTTTTTAGAAGATTGGAAAAAAAATGGCATTGAAAAAAATTTGAATTGAATTTATTTGATACTTTGTACCGAACGAATTTCATACTATATTGCAATTGCAAATTTTATGAATTCAGACATTATACTTTAAAGAAACAAATATGATCTCTGATGATTAATTTTTCGAAGGGGAAATTTTTTATATAGCCTGACATCAATGAGAGTTTTAATTATTTTAACATTATTTTTTTTCATCGAAAAGAAACTTTCAGTCAAATTAAACATTTATTTTGAACGTTCTTTTCCATTAAGTAGGATGAGAATCTTAACAAAATTATAAAATTTAGGAAATGTGAAAAGAGTTTTGTTAGAAACGTTGTAGAGTATTTTAATTTTGTTAAATTATTCAATGCAGAAAAAGCACACTTATTGATTATTTTAGCGAATACTATCTAATAAATTTAAAGTTTGTTTTAGTAAACATAGTTAGTTTATTAATTTGCTCGCGTACAAATACTTTATTCCAAAGAAATTTATCTTATACCATGATATACAGTCTCAGTTAACAAAAAAATGGAAATCATCAAACTGTAATCATAACAAAAGTCATTTATATTTTATTATTTTTTCAGATTTCAAAATAGTAAAAAACTTTTTTGTAATGCCATTCATGAGTTAAATTAATACAAAAAGTATAAAAAAATGAGGAGAAGTTTATTGTTTTGATTATTTCTAACAAGCTGTAAATTAATTACCAACAGAGTTAAAGAACAGTTTTATGTCTAACAGTCAATTTTTACGTTGTTTATAAAAAATTATTCTAATTAACTACCGGTAATATTATAATTTAAATCAATGTAACGAGAAACATTGTATATGCAAAGGATGTAATTAACCATACCTTATGGATGAAAGCAAATGCTATTTGTTTCAAAATATATCTATCGTGAGATAATTTTAAAATCAAAACATTTCTTTTTGATGACGATAAAAGCTTAAATCGCTGTACCAATTGGAAATCGACTACCCTAATCGACTACAGCTATATAGGTTACTATAAAATTACAATGACCTTTAGAAATAATGTAAATTCTTAAAGTTTACCCTCTATGAAAGAGTACTTTGAAATTGAAAGAACAGGTGTTTTTTCGCTTGATAAGAAAAGAATACAACTGATTTGATAACAAATTTGCATATTTTACTATCACGTGTATTTTTTTCTGAAAAAAAGTTTATTTCACTATTTATCAACTATTTAGATATAATGTTGAAAAATATAAATATTTAAAATATTTTGTTATAAATATTTTACAATATTCATTTATTAAATCTTTGAAAAAAATTTAGTTGCGACTTTTACAATAATAAAACAAAAGAATTAATTAATAATAATAATTATTAATAATTAAAATTCAATAATAAGTCCATTATTGAAATTCTTCTAGTTAAATATTGTTAATAATGGACATATTACTTCGTAAATATTTCTCTTTGATAGGAAATTTCATACTATTTATAAAACGGAGGCTTATTTTAAATTTTCTTTTGGTCTTGTGTAAATACATTTATTTCACATATAATACAAATATTTTAAAGAAAAAAGGAAAAATGATTTTTATCTTTAGAATCGGTAAGACATCTGTTTCCGTAAAGAGAGATTTATGAAATAGACGATTTAATAGAAGAATCAATGAATAATAAAATAATTTTAAATTCTAACTCTGCTTGCTTTGATTGATTAAATATGTTTAAGACATTATGATTGATATTGTCAATAAATATCAAGTTATTTCATTGACTCATTTCCAATTTTTATAGTCTTACATTATTAAGCATGATGTTTTGGCAAATATGCATATTTTGATGGACTAGATTGGACCACTTGAAAAATAAAAATATTTTCAGCCTCTGCAATATAAAATATTCTTAAAATAGAATATGGTAATTTTTAAGCCCGGAATATGTTTAAAACATGGTAAGAAATTTCATTTTTGCTTTATACATATATAGTAAAAAAAAGTAAAAATGAAAATAAATAAAGTAATATATGTAATATTTTATACATATCTGAAAAAGATGATTGCTGGAATTACACAAAAACGTTTCGAGGCTTTATTTAGACATGATCATGTTCTATTGATTTCTTCAGACTGTGTTAAAATGGTTAAACAGATTTTAGGATCGTTATTTTGTTCAAAAATTTCGTCCAAGACCAGAATAACTTTCTGATATTTATTCCTAAAATGTAAGTGTTTTAGTGGAAAGTAGGTATACAAAAAGATCAAATTTTGGAAAAGCTGATAATTTTATTGAATTTCATGATTGTTTTCAAACTCGGTACATAGCTATCACTTTACTTAACACCTAAAAGAATAAGTAGTTATTAGAATGTCACCATTATTTTGCATGCTACAAAAAGAAGAATTTTTTTTACAGTGTTGAAGAGGTTTTTAATTGGACTGTATGTAACAATATTCATCGTAAAAGAACAAGAAGAAAGACTTGTGAAAGTATAAATCTTTTCTCGAAGGCTTGGTTACATTTTTCATGATTATTGTTGCGTGCTAAATGAAATTTCTTCTGTATTCATTTATAGTTATTCCAAAATTGTGAAAAAATAATCAAACAAATAGTGCTAACAATTCATGAAATTTACATAGTGACTCAAGAAAATTTGTCTCAATGACAATGATACATCACACATCAATTAGATTAATCATTTAATTGCTTACACCATTTTAAAGCTGTTATTAAAGCCGTAAAAAATTGGGGTTAAGACTCCAATTTGAATGTTAATTTTGATTACATTTCGTTTTACTATATGATTTTAAAACAAATAAGCACTTATTTTTTCTGAAGGAAATTTTAGATAAAAACCATATTTTCCTTGTATAGTAAAAACAATACAAAAAATACCATATTTTCTTTGTATTGGGAAAGTAGTATAGAAAATTTGTTTCTTCTGAGTCTTTCTTTGAACAGCAAAAGTGAAGCGAAAGATAGCTTGTTTCTTCTATTTAGATTTTAAGCGTATTGTTGTTCTTGGCAAGAAATTATTGCAATAAATTGCTTCTTAGAAATTCCCCCAGTAACTGGATTTGTTGAAAATTTCATTTTGTACTTTTTTACATTTTTCTTTGAGAAAAATGTTTTGAGTTATTTGCGATATATTCTTCCTGTAGCTCATAATATCCTCATCACAATAAAGCTTTTCTATTACTTTTTTCCTTGACAGTAAATGAAAAGTTGTTTGAAAATAATTCTGATAGTGAATCAGATATTTTAATATTAATTTAAAATTGGATTTTTAAAGTACCTTTTAAGTTTTCGTTCATAAAGATACATGGTTGTTGCTTGTATATGTTGTAATTATATTGATCATATATAATATTATTCTGTTATGAACAGTAATTATGCCCTCCACATGGATTCACAATACACCCATTAAACATTACCATGTGATTTCGCTATCATAAGATAAATTCATATTCAAATATTCAATCAATTTATCAAGTTAGAAGCCTCTTTAGATAGAATAATACATATTAATTTAATAGAATTGATTATATTAATATTCAACTCTAATAAAACGACATAACTACATAAAATTAACATAAGAGTAATATATATGGTAACATAAAAATAATATAAATTATATAAACTGAAATACTGACACAAATAAAACGTAAAAAGGTTACCATTAATCATTTTATATAAATTGATATTATGAAAAAAATGTAATATATTCTTATATGTATTTGTGAAATATATTGATAAAAAAAATGTACAAAAATATATCATTATTGCTATTTACAAAAATGTATAAATAAGACTCCAGCAATATGTATCTGATATAGAAAATAATTAAAAAAGAATATGGTTTCTATATAGATGTTATGTTACTTTTATTAATGCAATGCATATATATATATATATATATATATATATATATATATATATATATATATATATATATATATATATATATATATATATGCATTAATAAAATAAAATAATTTTACTTATAAGAAGTAAAATTATTTCTCATCATCAGAATTTGCAATAAGAATCATAATTATGAGTTGACTGAATAAAATTTCCAACTCAAAACAATTATTGAAACATTTTGGATTGATTATAGGCGATTAAAGTCATAATAAAATGATTTAAATTTTTTTTATTCTGACAATGTTGCTTCACTTAAGTTTTTTTTATTAGACAAAATACGTTATGGAACATACACCATAAGTCAAAAGCAAGAAAATAAAATGATGGCTATTTAACAATTTGCATTTTATATTTCTGCCTCAAACAGGCCCATTACTCTTATAGAACATTTTTAAAGAATTTTATATGTATATTTTATTGAAAATATACTAATAAAATTTTCCTAAATCTACTCATACAAATACTTCTGATCAGCCTGGAATAGATCAAATCCTCAATATTTGGGGGGAAATATTAGAGATCCAATGCTACCACTAATGAAATCAAGAGAATTTTTGTTTATTTTACATGTACATCTGTTAAAATGCCTATGTTTTTGTATATTTTCTATTCCTCCTCTATTAATTCGTGGCTTAATATTTATAAAAAGTTCGTTGCTGCTTTTCAAGGAATTTTAAATTTTAAATTAAAAAAAATTATAATATTCGCAACAAGTCAAGAATACATAGAAAAACATGCATTTATTTGAAGATTAATTGAAAATATTTTTACATTTACCAGCTTTTTTTAAATGCTTCACTAATTTTTTCCATGTACTAAACCAGTACTACTTTATGTAATTTTCCTTGAATAAAAAAAAAAGAAATATCTATGGACAATTTTATTTTTAAAATATAAGCCGTGTATAACTTTTAAACTTGGAAAACTTTCCCATAGACAGCGTATCTTTCACTTAGTTTCTAAAAGCAGGTGATTGAAGCTTTCTCTGCGGGCTAAATGATCTCAGTCCAGGTGAAATAACAGTGTCACGGACATAGCGAACCTCCATGAAGCCTTTTCAACGGAAATTGGTTGATTCAAGGACATAATTTTAAAAGGGCTGTAGCATAATTAAAATAAGTTATTCTTATTCAAATACACTCGAACATATGTAATGATATGCAAATGAAGATTCATTCTATTATACAGAATATCAATAAATATTTACTTTTCTTTAAAAAAAGTTTTAATGATTTCTTCAATTTTTTTTTATGTATAATTAAAAATAGCTAAGTATGAAAATGAGAAGAATTATCTTATTTTTATGAATTTTAGTTGTTAGTGCAGAATAGATTGCATTAAATTAAAGGACATTCTGTTAAATGTTTAGAAGTAAGATTTTGGTGTAATAATATTGCGCCATATTAATAACATAAATTATTACATGGGGTCAGCAATATTTAAACTGAGTTATAAAAATATTAAAAAAGTGCTCTATAAGTTACCCCTATATAACAAAAGAAGTTGTATTATGGTTGATAAACTTTAGCTACTCTATTTTTATTTAATGTTTTATAATAATTTAATATTTGCTTTAACATATTAGTAATCTTGATATTACTTAATCAAATAGTATATTATTTGCTAACTATAATGCTGAATAGAATAAACGAGTTTTAATGTGATATCTATTCTCTGAATATATTCTTTTATTTGAATAGACTGAAACCCATATTTGTGTAGACAATATAGTAGGTTGGCATATTTGCGTGGATTTTGCAGGGAGTTTACGAAGCTTTTTTTTTTTTTTTTTCGTCAATATTGCCCTTTTGGGCAAACAATGATATGAAAATTATTTTATAGTATTTACAATTTGCATAGAGCCAAATTGCACTTGTTCTACAGAATAAAATTTATATTTTTGAATGTTGAAAATTATGTTTTGAAATAAAATGTGTAAAATTTATTGCAATGAATAATTTATTTGAATTAAGCTCGTATTCTATAATATTAGAAAAAACTTTCAACTAAGTTCTACACAAGTTAGAATCACTTTTGCAAATATTTATTGTTCAATCACGTGAATATTTATTTAGTGTACTTTAATAAACACCACATTTGCTGTCCATTATTCAGAACTAAATTCAAATTTGGCATTTAAACAATTATATATGATATTTGATAAATTTTAGTTATCAAATGAATTAAAGTTTGAAATCCATTTTTTTTAAATCTGAAATTAATATATGTATAAACCACATGTATGTATATTAATTTAACTAAGCATAATACATTTAACAGACATACGTATTATATTTTTAAAATTATAGTTTAACATTTAGCAAAATATGCTTTTTATATTTCAAACTTGTAATTAATTCAAAAATGTTTGTTAGAATTGTTTCTAAGTTGCTTATTTATCACAATTTTCCCAAAACGAAATATTTTAAAAAATAAGTTGAATTCTGAGAATCAGTTCTCGAATTTTCGAATGAATATAAATATATTTTCATGTGACAAAAAACTGTACACATTCGTTCACTAAAATTTTTTAATTAAAGGTAGAGAAACAATAAAGGAAATTTAAAACTTTTATTAATTAAGTTACACCCTATAAAAAGTTTTCAAATGAATAAGCTTATCTATGTTGTATCATATTACGAATATTTCTTTAATTTCACAATTAAATAAAAATAATTTAATTTTATGAAGTTATTTAATAACAATTGGATATAATAATTAAAAAAGAGATTTATTTTCTTGTTAATAAGAACATAGGGCTTCAATAGTAGGGAAAAAACAAAATTTATTTCATTAACTTAAAATGTTGATCAATTATTAAGAAAAGATGAAAAAGGAATAATTTCTCAAATTTATTACTAAACATTTTTAGAAATATGCATGCGTTGTGCAATAACCAGGGCTGCAAAATTTTGATACATAATTATAGTATAAAAAATTAAACTTAATCTCCAAAATAAAAATGAAATGTTCTTGCTTTTTTAATAAAAATGTTTTGCTAATAATAAAATGCTTATCATGTTAAATGTTTTAAATTTTTTATAATCTTAAATTTTTATAATCTGAATTTCTAATTTGAATTATATTGATAGTGAGTGTAAAGATTAAAAATCATTGAGTTATTTTGAAATCTAAATATAGATACTTATTAATGTGAATTATTTGCATAAAGAGTCATCCCAAGAACTGAGTCTTTTATTGTTTCGAAGAGAAAGAAATTGATCAAAATTAATGAAAACAGTTTTTTATTTAATATTAATTAATAAATATATATAAAGAAATTTCATCTATTAATAACGTTTTCATTCAGCTAATTTAATAACAAGAAAAAACTGTGTATTAATTATGATATATCCCGTACACAGTAACATTAAAATAGTCAAATTTATTTTGCAGTGAGAAAATATTGAAAGAATTAAATGTATCTAAAATTCAAGGATGTGAAATCTTTGTATGTTGAAATCCAAAATTTATAAATAATGTTAAAATAAATTATAAATATGGGTAAAAAAATAAAAATATAAGGGTTAAAACTACTTTAGTTAGTAAAAGTTAAACAGATGATAAAACAGTAGATAAAAGTAGGATTTAATTATATGAAATATTTATAACCCTGTTTCACCCGACCGGAAGTACAAAAATTGCATTTCTTTATTTATAGCTCGAGTCACTTAGATACCGTATAACAGAGATAAATGTGATTTTTTGTGGTTATGGGAGGGAAATTATATTTACTATCATTTGGTGAAATAGGGACATCGATTTTTCTTCGCTCGATTTGGCATCGGTATCTGTACAGATAAGTATATTTCTAGAAACTAGAAGAATCAGATAATGATAATTATTATTAATCTCGTACAGTTTATGGGTCTTTACATATTCATTTGTCAAAAAATAAAAACTATTTTCCATTTCTTTTGCTGTTTATAAACACTAAAGCTTTGTACATGTTATTTTTTGGGCAGACGCTTTTAAAATAAGGAAATAAAATTAGAAAGAGGGACTTTTGTTGTAAATTGTCGAGATAAAAATATAAAGTATATTTAACATTTTATGTACATAGAAA
>JAPDSC010088333.1:0-12798 GCA_026290005.1 Latrodectus geometricus | reverse complement strand
GGCTGCACAATCTAGCCAAAACTACTACACTATCTTGATATGAACTTGGTAAGCCTTTTTCATTTCCCAAAGTAAAAGAAAAACTAGAAAAGTTATCATTTTGATTATAGCACATCCATTCAATGAATTATCCAAAAATCTTTAAAATAGGTTATAGTAGTTGAATTCTAAAAATAGGAATCACAATAGGATCTCTAAATTGACACCTAAGTAAACATTCTTAAGAATTTTAAAAACATGTATTCATGAAATTAATTAATATTTTTATAAGAGATTGAACTATTGGTTTACACACAAGCATCAAATACGTAAAATTAATAGTATCCCAAGATAACTCTAGATATTTTTTTAACTTTTCATACCTATAAATCATTTATCTGGCATTACCCTGTAGAAAAAAAGATCAAAGGTAAGGCATTTTAGCATTAAGGACACACATGAAGAAAATTAATAAGGTGTAATTAAAAAAGATTCCATTCATAAAATAATCTATTTACTTCTGACACATACTTTCTTGTAGTACAAAAAATAATATAATAAACAAGTTTTGGAAAAAATTTATTAGTATATATAAATTAATAAAACATAACATAAAATATTGATTCCATTTTGGACTTAACATAAAGTAAGCATCAAAATATAAGGCCAGATTTGGCATCATGTACAGTTTTCAGTGGCTTCCAAATAAATATTGTGATATTGAGTAAAACATTGCAGGGACAAGATTCACATTATTTTAATTTTTTTATATTCAATTTTATTACAAGAATACTTCTGTTGTTTATTTCTTATCTTAATAAGTTTAGAAGATATATAATATAAAATGTATGTACAATTTAAATTTTTTTTCATTTATGTTGGAAAAATAATTGCATTTAAGCCTGTTTGTTTTTTGTTAATAAATATTTGAAATGACATTAAATTATAATAAAACTCAAATAAATCATACTCCTTGAATTTTTTATTTCCATTTCCTAACTCTGTATGATTTCCCACAAGAAATGAATTATTTAAAACATTTCAATATTTCCCACTGTGTGGCACCTTGAACTTTATTTTTTTTAAGTTTGTCAAAAATGTCACCTCCTTATAAATAACTTAAATTAGCAAGAACAACAATGAATATTTTTGTGTTTGTCAGCTACTTTTAACAGTTATTTGTTTTTAACTTGTTTTAATACTTATATTGTGTTATGCTATATCACTCAGTTAAACGTGTTACATATAACATCATTTAAAATATATTTTATATATTAAGGATTTTATATGATAGACAATATAAAAATCTCAATATTAGACAATTGATGCATTACTTTATTAGGACATGGAATGCATAATGTAATTTTGTTATTATTAAAAAAAAAAAAAAAAAAAAAAAAAAAAAAAAAAAAAGCCCTAGTTATTAAACTAAGCAAAGAGCAAATTTTTCCACTTATACTGACATCTGACACTTTCTCGTGTTGTAACTGATGAAATCACTCCTTTAAACACATTACAGTGTGTTTGAATACAATATCCATAGCAGTAGAGGTCTCCAAGCTAAAATTTAATTAGACACATTAAATAGGACACATTTTATTTTGATATAATGAAAACAAACAAAATGCAAGTATTTGATTTTTAATCCTTTGAAAAATTATAAAAAAAAAAAATTATTTATAAATATTTCTTATTTGTTAGATATTATTGACAGAAATGTTACAAATAAAAATAATAAATCCATTGGTGTTCAAGATGCAAAATTAATTATGAAAATAAAAAATAACTGAAATAATTGTAACATCCCCTACAAAGATAAAATAAAAATATTGGAACATAGATAAACTATTATATTAATAAGTAAAGAAATTATAAAGTTATGAAACATAGAAATGAATTTTAAAAAATTATTGTAAATAAATTTTTAAATTAATTCAAAAAGCTATGACATTCAAAAAATAGAAAATAAAATAAATCCACGTGCTATAAAATTAATGACAGAATTAAAAACTTTAAAACTATTTTGTTCTTCATATATTACAAAAAAATAATAAGATTCAATGAAATATGAAGTTTATAAAGAATTGTAGAAGAAAACTTATAAATATTATATAATAAAATATTTAAATAAAATATTACTGTACAGATTCTTCTGATAAAACTATAGCGACTGCTTCTAATGCCTTGAAAAAATGAGATGCATATTCAAATCTTGACAATATTTTGATTCTTTGACATTCAAATTTAAACTTAGACAAAAATCTATCTGTCACATAAATATAGGATACAAATGCCAAAAAAAAAAATAAAATAAATATTAATATTTTGATATTATAAATAACTTTTTTAAGAACAAAAATGCTATATTGCTTACATATACTATAGAATTAATATATATGGTTTCACAAAAGTTAAAAATGCACATTACATACCTCTAAACATGAGATTTTGTCAACTTAAAATTACACAAGTAATAGGATAGAAAAAAAAATTCAAATAAATTTTATTGAAACTGAACAAAATTCATAAAAACATAAAATAAAGACTAAATTAGCAGTTAAAACAAAACTTTAGAAAAAAAAATAAATTGTTGAGTTCCAACCAACTAATGTTAATAATGGCAATAAAGGGTATGTTCATGCAAAACTACTTGCAGCTTCTGCAGTGGTAAAAATCACAAAGTTAGGGTCTTACATCTTGTAAGCAAAATAAGGTATGCAAAATAAGTCAATTATAAAGTTGTAGAGAGGAAATAACAGAATGAATAGACAGATAAGAAAAAATGCATATAGTATATATTGGTTTGTATTCTAGCTGCAACACTTATGTCACATGCAATGTATCAGAATCGAGATAAATTTAACTTTATCAAAACACTTATATGATTTATGGCAAAATGGTTGGGTGGCAATTTGCTTGTGATATTATCGGATTTGATTGTTTGCAAGTGCATGCTACTGAAAATTCACAGCCATATGACTCAAGTTGCTCAAAAATTGCAGTGTGACAATAATATCTTGCTTAATAAATTTATCAGCACTAATTATTTGAACTAAGAACATATAATATAAAACAATCAAAATATTCTGAATAAATCAAATCTGTCTGCAGGTGACACAAAAGGAAAAGATTTTATATGCTATGCACAGGTAAGTTTAGTATAGAATATCTTAAAGTTTTGATATTTTTTTTATAATTCTCTAAGCACAGAGTGCCTTCTAAATCAGAAGCAATTGGAGTATATAAAATGGATGAGCGAGCATGTCAGGAAAGTTATAAAAGAATAATTTTCAAATTACGGAAACTACCATAAGACATAAATTGTGAAAATATGTCATAAAGAAAGGAAAGCTCCATTTTTTTTTATGCTTTACATAATATAAGGATTCTTCCTGATAAGAAAATTTGAATTATTGAAATAAAATACGTATTTGAAGCAAAAATTCCATAGCATTGTTGCATATAACATACAATTTAAAGAATTTGTAGCAGAAAAGCATTCAACCAATTTTATTGATAATCGAAAAAAAAGACTAAAGAATTTAACATTTCTCTATTACTTTAACAGTTATTTCCACATTAAAATAAATAAAACATATATTTTTACAAATATACTTGAAACGCCGATTTATAGCACAGCAAAGTATGAAGAATTTTAATGCTCGCAGCCAAAACATTCCGTAAATCAGGAGGTTATGGGTCACTTTTCATCTCTAGATAAGAAAATAAGGTAAAATATAAATTTACCATAATAATTAATACAAATAATATAAAGTGATTATTTTTTAAGTTATTATGTTATAAAAAAAGTGATTTATGATTATTAATGTAATCATATATAACAATAAAATCTCTATTATTCATTGAACTGCGTGGAATGGATAATTCATTCTATAATTTACAAAATGATTGCAAAAAGCATCAACTGATTGAAAAAAGCTTCAATCAATTGTAAAATGATACCACCAATTGAAAACTGAATGAAAAAAATTTTATTCTTGAAAATATTGAAGCAATTTTATTAAAAACAGTGATTCTACACTTAAATATTTATAATACAAAGTTTTTTTTTCCCTCCTACACCAAGATTATGTTTCAAGTCCTGTTCTAATTAAACAACATGTGAAAAAAAGGAAAGTAAAAATATATTTATTGAATGATAAAGAAATCAAATCTTTATACCTATATTTTAGCCTGATTAGTTCAATAGTAAATTAATTTTAATATACATAAAACAATATTTATAAGATCTATAAAATTATATATAATGTGAACATATTTTTCTTTTAGGGTAAAAAGAATTATAATATTTTATTTGTGAAAATACTTTAACAGAATTAATTATAAAATTCATTTGTTTTCTTGTTATAATTTTTCATTAAATGCATTAAAAATATTAAAATGGCATCTAATAATTGATAATTTATTGCATTTTGAGCAATACAATAAATATGGAAACATTAATTGTAATTACAAAAATCTGTCCAATGCAGGAAAATGGGTCACAATATATTACATTGGCCGGAGTGTTAAATACAGTGTCAAGATCAAAATTTTGTATTTAAACAAATCAAAATTTTATATATAAAAAGTAATTGTAATAAGAAAGGTAATACAAAGTTAAAAATATACTTTTGAATACATTTGTGCAAAAATTATATTTTATACAATATTATTACTATTAAAATTATAAAAATTTAAATCAGAAAATATAAAATAGAAATATCACAATAGTCAAAATAATTAGGAATACTTACTCAGATTTATTAGCCGAATACCTTCGGGTGGGACGGCCCTCATCTTAAGGTTACTCAGATTTATTGACTCATAAAATTTCATACATATTTAACATGAATTTAAAAAAAAAAATATAGAAGTAAATCAACAAGTTATAGTAAACACAAACAAATCAAAGTTGATAAATATTAATTAAATATTATAACTTTAAATAAAATTTGAAAAAATATGCAAATAAAATTGAGAAAATATATATTCATTAATTAGAAAGAAATTAATATATGTATTTCTTCAATACCATTAACTAATTTAATATTGAAAGCTATAAAAATCATAATCATTAATAAAATGTTAACAATTTTAAGGTTTACTATTTTTTACTTTAAAAAAAATATTTTTCACATAAGACATCTTGATACATAATATTCATTTTTCTATATTTCATTTCTAATGTATGTTATATCTAAACAATATATTTTAGGGATTTATGTAAAAAGATGTCCCATGAAAAATATAAATATTCATAAAAAAAAATGTATTAACAATATTTAAAACAAATGCAGTAAAAAAACTGTGCATAGTACCACTAAAAATCTACAGAATCTAATATACGTCTATAATATTATTTATAATATTCATCAACATGTGAATTCTGGATCCCAAGAATTTTTTTAATTTTATAACTTGATTTTGTAGTTTAAAAAGTGTTATTGAACACTTTATAAATAATTTTTACTTTTATAAATAATTTTTTTAATGTAATTTCACAAAAGTTTCTTAAAATGTTACAACATCAATAGATTTTTTCTCCTTTTACTTCGTAACTTCTAGCTGGCTAATTTAATAAAATAGATTAATGAATCTATGCAAATGAATTCCTCCAAGAAAGAGAATAAATTTTTAAGAAATACACACATACATAAAAAATATGTGCAATTTTTAAACAATTCTTATCAATATGTAGATACACCTATTGTTGATTTTTAAGCACTTGTTATTTTAATCAAATAAATTGGAAAAAAAGGTCAGTAAATTCAGACAATAATATCCTAATTTTGAGATTTTTAACATATTAATAACCCAGTAAAATATATTACATACAAGAATGAAATATAATATACATGTTGTTTTTTTATCAATCATTTCCATCTTATAATATAGGTTTTAGTTCCTTAATTTAAAATAATGTAGCATTTGAAAACAACCATACAGCTTAACACTTGAATGGATATCCTTTAATATCAGAAACTATTATAACTTACCCATTTTTCATAAAAATTCATAAATAGTAAGAAATGAAGTTAAGTCAATTGTATTTTTCAAAATTGAATTACATTTAATTGCACTGGAAAATTTGAAAATAACTTTATTATTAAGCAAAATGTTAAAGCTTTGTTAATCTTAGTTTAATAAAACAAACACTTCTGTCATCAAAAATTTATGTATATAAATTTTTGATTTGAAAAAACGTTCAAAGAATCTATAATTTCACAGTTTATAGAAGAGTTGAAAATTTATATATACAATTTCTGTTAGTTTTTCTAGAAAAGATATCAAATGTTGTGGCAAATTACAAAACTGGATGATTATTTACTTTCTTACAAACACATCTTTGAAACAAATATTTAAAATAATGGAAAATATTTTTTCATTATAATTCTATTTCATTCAAGATTAAATAGATTTTGATAGCAAAATTTTACATGTATAGTAAAATTTTCCTATATATTTTGTTTTCATATAATAATATTGTAGAAAAATATTGTTCATTCAGTTAAACCATTTATATAAAAATAATATTTCTAGCAATCAGATAAAAAATGAAAAACACATAAATTTGATACAACAAATTTAATATGGAAACTAATTTTGTTACTATAAGTTTGTACATTATACAATAACATAATTTTGAATAATTATTCATTATTATAAAATTAATTTTGATAATTTTGAAGTACATGAAATTACTTTTAGATAGAATATTATTTGAATTTATAACTATCCACATTTATTGAATACAGAAAGAAAAGTCAATCAAACTGATAAGTTTGTTAGCAATATATATATAGTATCTTTACTTATAACAATTCATTATGACAAGTACATTCAATCTTTTTTAAAATAGTACTAACTTAGAGTATATGGCATATATCAAATTAAAGAAAATATTTGTAAAATCATACCAAATATAATGATAATTCCTCATTACATGATGCCATAATCCTAATCAGGGTCAAAGCAGAAGGTAATGATGATACAGAGAATTATTGTTGCATAATTAACTGTATCTGTCAGCATACCTACACCTAAAAAATTAATCTTTTATTATTTTCATATAATATTCAAGACACTGAAATATAATTTTCAGTTAATTACACCTAAAATATTATTCAGGATAGAAGTTGAAATATCACACAGAATTTAAAATTTTATAGGGGAAAAAATCAATAATTAAAGCATATGTATCCTTATATTCCCTTTTCAGCTACAGTATTTTCCTATTCACATGAAGTAGGTTATTCAAAATTACTACATAACTCTTAATAGAACAATAAATAAATATTAAATACATTTAAAACACAAAATTCTGCTCTTGCCAACATACTTTCAATTCAAAGGTAGGAATTTTTCAAATATAAGCTTAAGTAAACCAGGATATTTTGCGACCTTTAAGTTATATAAAACAAGTCTCTAAAAAGAAGCATAGGTATTTTTGATGTTTCCAATATTTCAAGTATTTAAAAAAAAATACTTTTTTATAAAATTTTTTTTTTCCTTTTCTATTTTTCAACTTAAATAAGATAAATATTCTATATATGTAAACTCAAAATCTTGAAAATACAATTTAAAAATTTACCAAAATTAGATAAAATTACAATTGATTTACATATCTGTGTGATTATAATTACATAATTAATGTAAAGTATATATTTCGAGATTACTAAATTAAGTAGCTAAAAAGGAATACATGAAAATCATGAGACAAATACATAGAATAAAAATAAAACTACAATATTACAAAATATTCTACTGTAGACTTGTATTAAAATTATTGTTAGCAGAATTATTAAATCTCATAAGACTACAATTATTGAAATTTTTTTTCCAATGTTCCAATTTTCTGAAAATGAGAATATTGTATCAACAAAATTATTTATAATTAAATAAGAACAACATTATTTCCATATCAGGAGAAAGCTTGCTTACGTAATCCTTTAAGCAAATTTTTTAAAAGCTGGAATTAAAGTAAATATGAAGTTTCTTTCAATTCCCATTAACAAACTGTCAAAATTTTAATTAGATTGAATAATCTCTTTGAAACAATATATTTACTACAGTTCATTTAACCTTATAGCTAATATTTACCCTATACATTTTATTGGTTTACACTGGCATATATATTATTTAAAATAATGCAACAAAGAAAATAAAAATTAATACTTCTAGAATGATTTGTAATAAACTAAAGGATTGAAAAACACATTTATTTTATTTTGAAATTACTGAATTTTTTTAAATTTAAATGCAAAATCCATTCTTTTGTAAATATGTTGGCTATGTAAAAATAAAATTTAAAAAAAAAAAAAAAAAAAACTAATTTACAAAAGTTTTAAAATTGAGAAAAGTTACTTTACATTTAGTTACATTTTATGAAAGATTCAGATAAAAGGGAAAACCTAACTTCAGTAACTAAAGAATAAAAATGACACATTGAGAAAAATAAATATCAGTAGAAAACAAGTATCTTAAAGTAAAGTATAGCCTAGTTTTTTTTTTTTTTTTTTTTTTTTTTTTTTTTTTTTTTTACTAAGTGAAATAAATTATTACATATTGAATTGTATAAGCAGCTTATAAAATTAATTTTACAATTTTTTGTAGAGAGTACAAATAAGTTAAAATGCTCATTTAGAAAATTAAAATTATAGAATTATTTCAAAAAGGATGCAAATTAAAAATTGATTCATATAGGTTGATTAAAATAAAATTATAATAACCACACAAAACAGCATTAAGGAAACATGATTTACTTGATTTGGATGATTTCTTTCAAGAAAGATTTGATAGTTATTACTGTATAGAATTCATTCAACTCTTGCCATATTTATGCATTATTGCATTTAATAAAAATAAAAAAAAAAAATAAAAAAAAAACCACACACACACACACAAATTCAATAAATCATTTATAAATTTCAAATATAAAGAAAAATAACTATAATACAATGAAATGTTTTTTTTCTTTTTTTTTTAAATTTTAACATATATTAAATTAATAGAATCCTCCATTCTATTACAGAAATTTATGAAGTAAAAATAACACAATTAAAAATCTGCAGACATACAGATCAGAAACAAGGTATTTTATACAAAAAATTGCATTCACACATTTACAAGATTTCATGTAAGTTAAAAATCAACCAATGGCAAAATTTAATTTGCCCCACCAAGACAAAATGGTTTTCTGAACATTTTGAAATAAAAATTTTTAATTTAAAAGATTAAATATGAAAATGCCTTATTTTATTTAATTTGTTAATATTTTATCTCATTTTATTCATATTATTTTTTACATTTTAAATTTATTTCAATGTTAAACAAATAGAAACATGTAAAACCTCCTTTTTTACTTTTCCATTAATTATATTTAACAGACTTTATGAATGATTAATTTTAACCACACAACATGCAATTTTAAAGAATGTATATATATCCAAGTTATGCATTGCTATTAATAAAAAGCTTTTATTATTTTTTTTTTTTAAATTTTTGTAAGATCATCAGAAATATTATTTTAAATAATAAATTCTCTAAGCATATTTCTATAAAACTATTGACAAATAAATGTGATTAAAACATTTCCTCAGAAAAATTTTTGTAACAACAAATAAAGAATGTAATAACAAAAGTTGGATATTTTCATGTCAAGATGTAAATAAATAAATGAATTTAAAAATGTTTACTTCCTAGCAGTGATCACCTACTCTTAAACAAAGTGTGCAAGAAAATATAATTTTAATAATTTTCAGAAAAAAATATTGGATCAAATATGAAGTAGTGAAAATAAAATAATTTTAGCCAACATAATCCATTATATCGGCTTGTAATATATTATGTAATTTTTTCATTACACATAATTTGCAAAATTTTATAAGAGATAGTCTAAAAAAATAAAGAAAACTTTAAAAGAGTTAAGAATTTTGGAAATTGTATTGGTTCATTATTAGACATAAAACATAATTAGAAAATAATACTTTATAATGGCCAAAATTTATATTAGAAAATATAAATTCATTGTTATTATTCATTAAGAAAATATTTAAGTATAAATATTTTTGTTACATTATTACAATGATTAGAAGTAAGAAAAAACTGGATTATCAAACTTTTTACAAAGCCATATTTCTTAAAATTTTGTTAAATCATATATAATTTTATAAATTTACAAGATCTTTCAAAACACATTTATTATTCCTATATAACGATAAATTTTATTCTTTGAAAAGAAATGGCGGAATGCATTATATATAAAATTACTGCAATAACGAGAGAAATTGCCCTATGAGTTACTATCTTTTAATAATAGAAATATTAATGATAGTGAGTAAAATATATAAATTCAAAATATAGTAGACATAAAATTAAGAATATGGACCATAAAATTAAATATAGCAAAAAATATATTAATATTTTGTTTCCTGTAGGAAACAATTGCAATAAATACATACTTGGGTAGTAGAATCTTTAGAATGTTGAGCTAAATGGCTACAAATTTCAATAATAAGTTTACATGCTAATGGCGGAGGTTGCATAACTTGTAGAATATATAGGAATCTTGGCAGAATATCAATGCGAAGAAAGCTTTAAATGAAACAAAAAAATTTAAACATTACTACTAAAATTGTTAAAACTTATAAATTGAAGAATGTAAATATTATTCAGAAATATTAATAAAAGTTGTTCTTAACTGCAACTATACTTTAATAAAATAATTATCAAGATTAATGAACAGTGGAGGGACAAAATATTTGACATTATATTTCGAATGAGAAATTAAGAAAGATATAAGGCTTTTCTTAAGTAATGTCAAAGATTATTGTAAAAATAATTAAATCCTGATAACAACAAAATTATATTATTATAAATAAATAGAATTATTTATGAGACATAAACCATGAAAAATGCAATTATTAAATTTTTACATTATTGAAAGTTGTTCCTAAGAATATTTGCTGTGTAAATATTAAATCTTCTCATGGTTTTTAAAATATGAAAACAGTTAAGATAAAATATTTCCCTAATTTTGATAACATCAAGTTTAATCAAATTTGTATCAGTTAATTCCTCTACATTTATATTTCGTTCATTCAAATCTTTAGGTTCTATGAGAGGGCAGGGCCGGCGCTAGCAGCTTCGCCGCCCCGGGCAAAGTGGTAAAATGCCGCCCCTTTATAACAAATATTAAAGGAAATAACCTAAACCCTTTCCACGATTAATGGTAAAATAAAACGAGTAAAAAAATTGCAATCATCAGCAATGTTGAAGTTTTGATTAGCAAAAAAATACTAATTTATTTATTTATGTTTTTGGCACTAAATTAAAATTAGGATTGCGCAGAAAAATAGGAAAGAGTAATTTCTGGGGCATAATTATAAAATACAGAACAGATATTTTAAAAAAAGTAAAACAAATTATAAAACCACTAAATACTAAAACTTTATTACATATTAAAAATACATTTAATCCGAGAGTTGAAATTAAAAGTGTTTTTTTCTCACTTTTAATTCTGAAAATTGTTTTATAATTTCTTTAACATTAATTTTTTTCAGCCAGGTCATGTTCGACGGCTATTGTTGTTAAGCCATTTAGTCGATCCTCGGTAGTTGTAGAGAGTAAAAATTTTTTAATTAATTTTAATTTGGAGATACTCCTTCTCCACTTGCCACACTTATTTGGAGAGTCAGCAATATTCTTAAAACTATACCAAGATTAGGAGCAAAATCCAGGTTCGATATGAATTTTAAACTCTCAACTGGACTTTCTTTTCTGTTTAGCAAAGCCAAAACAGCTACTATCTCGTCTGCCAAGTCAAGAGCGTTTATATCGAATAAATTCCCATCAGTCAACACTGTTTCTAAATCTTTACAATACTTTATAATGTCATTTTGAGAAATATCTTTTAAATCAGAAATATGGTATAAAAATTGGAAATAGTTGCTGTGGGTACTCATCAAATCAAACCTGGATTCAAGTGCATTGATAGCTTTATCTAATGTAAAAAAAAATAAAATTCTGCCTTATATTTCAAAGCAGGATCTTCTATTGGATCATCTTTTGCCTCATAGTCGAAATTAACATTCCTTCTTCGAACTCTATGACGTGGCTGGGTGAGCTCAAAATTAGCTGGTATGCCAATTTCGTTTGCGAGTTCTCGAGCATCGCAAAGCATTCCATTAAAGGCTCTGTCCGATCTAAGATCCTTGAAAAAATCTTTACACTTTTTCAAGAGCTCCATAGCAGATGGTAAATCATAGTCTTTTGTCTGCAAGAGCTTACTTATAGGATTGATACAATTTAAGATTTTGTACCAAATTACAATGCAGCATAAGAATTTAAATTGCTTAACACAACTTAATAGTCCAGAAGCCTCAACTCTTATAGAGTTGTCAACCTCCGAGTTTTTGCAAACAGCAAGTAAAGCATCGTATATCCCTCCTAATTGATACCTTAGTGGTTTTAATGCATCTATTCGGCTTTCCCAACGAGTATCACTTAGAGGTTTCAAAGTAAGTCCGGAAACATATTTTAATAATATTGTCCATCGAAAAGTTGATGAGGAAAAAAACAGATATATTTTTTGGACTATATTAAAAAAATTGGCTGCTTCAAAGGATGCTTTTGCCACGTCATTAACAACCAAGTTTAATGAGTGACTGCTACATGGAAGGTAAAATGCTCTTGGATTTAACGCATTTATTCTAGATTGCACTCCCGATTTACTGCCTCTCATGTTGGCCCCATTATCGTAAGCCTGTCTTCTCATATCCTGCAAATTCAATCCCAATGTTTCAAGTCTTTTAAGTA
>JAPDSC010088329.1:0-18784 GCA_026290005.1 Latrodectus geometricus | reverse complement strand
TTTTGTTCATAAATATATCACTCTAAAGCAGAAATAATAAATTATAGACCCATATTTTTTTAAATCTTAATTTGAAATTTTTATTTATAATCTCAAGTCATCATCATTTATTGTTACTTTTAATAATGAATTTTTTTTAACTACATCAAAATGGAAATTAATTATTTTGGACCAGAAGACTTTAAATAATTGCATAAAATCTTGAATAATACAAATTATCATTAATCATCATTAGATAAAATTAAATAAAATGAATAATAGCATCTTCTTAATAATACTAAATTTATTTCCGATGCATTTAAGACCACAGATATTTTATTTGAAATAAATAATCAATCGGATTATGTATCTGGACAAATTGTTTCTTTTGTATTGATGCTCTGTAATTAAATAACGCCGCGCAATCGTGGGTTATTTCTTATTTTGATAACAGTACTTATTATGCTCTTGAGACAGTTGGATTTTCTCCGATAACAGAACTAGATGATCAGCAGTGCGGCCAGATGAGAAAATTCTTCTCTGTTTACCCAGGGAACAGTGACCGGCAGACAATGGATTTCCTACCGACCCGCGTCATGCGCGCGAGCGCCTGCTGGATGGCTTCGCATCATTGCACATGCGCCGAGCCCACTAGAATTGGCGAGATGATCGCCAAGTTGGGGACAGAAAAGAGCTCATGGTTATTTACTGTTGTTTTCTTCATCTGGAACGCTGTAGAAAGTAGCAGCTGATTGATTGATTGATTTGGGGAAATAAGAAACGCTCTGTTGAAAGAGATGAATACCTCGTGGAACATGATTCTTCGAAGAAAGTAATTGTTTCATGTTCCATTTATCAGAACATATTTTTTTCTTTCTTTTAAATGCATTCTTGCTGTTGTGGGTTACTAGAAAAACTGCGATTTGTTTACTTATTTCCAAGCGAAAAAATTTTAAAATATAGTTAAGATTAAAAAAAACTGACAGCATTTTTTAATTTTACAACATGCGCATTTATTTTTAAGCCATTGTAATACGTTTATAAGAAGAAAGATTAATTTTTTTTTATAAAACTTATGAATGAACGTATCATAAAATATTGTTTGATTTTCAGACATGAATTTTCTAAATTTATTATGATTTAATTTTTTTACTGAAAAGTAAAAGTTATAGAAGAAAAGTCTAAGATAAATTAACCACCCTTTTTAAATAAGAAAATGAAATTATAACATATTCAGTTCTAAAAAGAAGGAAAGTGAAAGAAATTAAAATATAACAACAAAAATCTGGAAATAAATAATTTACTTATGTAATTTTTAGAGAAAAAATATCAATAAAATGTTTACAAAATTTTGTTGAAATTATTATTAAAATCATTAATCTCGTTGTTATAGATTAAATAATGCATCGGTATTAAAAAATAAATAAATACGTTACATTTTAATAATTATGTGATATAAGCATATGCAATCGCAAGATAATTTTCATTATAGCTTGATTTTGTGTAATTTTCTTAATTTCTAGTATATTTCTCCATATAATTGAGAAAAAATAATGAAAATCATGAATGTATAAAAACATAAAAATTCAATTGCTTTAGTGTTCTGCAGGAATTTAATTTTTTTATTTGTTTTTAATAACTTGCAAAGAATAAAATGAAATAAAATAAATTTAGATTATGACAGAACACTAAAGCAATCGAAATTTCTATATTTTAACCATTGCAAATAAATTGATTTAATTTTAAATAGAACATAAAGTAGATTGCATATTTTAATTCATGCAATTAAACATTAAAATTATTTTCTATCACATATTATGCAATAAATAATAACTAATTTTTTCCATGGCGGAAGTAACACCAGCTAGCTCTTGATAATTTTTATAGTTATACTCAATAATAAAGCAGCACATCATTCACTAAATTGCACAGACATATTTAATTTAACATTTAATTCAGTAAAATATAGAAATTTTACCTCAAGTCGTAATAGACCTCATTGGGGTTTTTTTTTTATTTTTTAACCTTTGTAGCCATTTGAGGATAACAAGGACAAAAAACAACGAGTTACCTTTCACTAGAATTTCAGTAAATCTCTGATCGGCAGCGTATTTGAAAAACTGAAAACTCGTTCACTGCTCTCAAAAAAAAAAAAAAAAAATAAAATAATAAATAAATAATAATAATTATAAACAATAAAATTTCTTATAATTTTAAAAAATCGCTCTATAAAAATATAAAAAATAGAGGGATTCGAGACACTGTTCACAACTCTTTGATCCCAGTGGCTACGCATGTATGACAATTTTAAAAGGAAGAATCCCTCCATTCTTGAAGCTAACAGAGTTCCAGAGAAGTATAGCAGCATAAGTATCTATACAGTTAATTCAAATCAGTGTTAATTACAGTCTAAATTAATTACGAGTGTATGTACAAAATTTTTAAATGAAGCAAAGCTTATGATTTAAGATAACAAGAAACCGACATCCTGATATCAATTTAATTTCATTACAAAGTTTAAGCTAAGAAAAAAAGCTCAGTGGAACACAGAATAAGGTTTTGCTTGTATACATTAATATTTTAATAGGAAGCCCCGTTTTGGGATTACTATCGCATCTTTCTTTATTTATACTTTAAGGAAAAAACCCCATTAATATGAAAGGAATTTAGAAAGAAATTAATACGTAAGTTCTTAACTATTATATATTTTCATAAAATATAACAAATTGTTTGTTAAATTGTATGCTTACATCTTGTAATGATTTCGATGATTGCGAGATGGCGCTGTGGGTGCAGCGAGATTCTGCCAGACATTGTTTTGGTTTTTGAAAAAGGGAGAGAATTATGGTGTCTATGGAGACTGTTAGCAATGTTTTTCCTTTATAATAATGTCATGTAATTTAATTTTGCATTCTGTACATTTCTAGAAAACAATAAATAATTAGATGACTAATAATGTGTCATCAATTTGTGACACAAATTTAATTCAACGTCTACAATTCCTTTGAAGGCAAAAAAATAAACAAATAAAGCACTTTTATTTCTCCTTTAAAATATTGATTAAACTATAAAATGTCTGAAAAGAAGGCAAAAATGACTTTTTAACGACGGAGGAAATTAATTTTTAATGCATTTCCGTTGCAATGTCTTGGCGAAGTTTCATTTTTTGTAATGTCAAACGTCCAACCAATTAACGCTTGGCTTATATTTCATTTGATTAACAATCTGATTAATTGCGATGGACTAACAAATGTTATTTCAAGCTGACACTTTTAAGAATAAATTTAAAATAAACAGGACGTTCAGACGCGCTTCGTGGAAGTCACAGGATCTAAGCACAAAAAGATCATTCATTTGTTTTGCAATGAACCTGCGGTGAGAAACGATAGGATACCATAATGCAAATTATTATTTTTTTCATCTTCAGCGAAGGGATTAAAAAAGAAAAAGAAATATCCTGCAATGTTTTATTTAATAATTTGATGTTAAGAGTCTCTATATTTTTTAAATTTTATGTACCCGTCAACAATTTCAATTTAGAGCATCCGATGTTGAGCTAGTTGATTGAGCGCCAAATGCCATTGCAAGAAGTGGCTGCTTCCTTTTTCTGTCAGTGAAAATTGAACAGTTACACTATTACTTTAACAGTATAAAAAGATAGAGCAAATAAATGACGTCATAAAAAGACTTATGAAGAAAAAGAGATCTGTTTCTGACATTTTAACTTAAGGTTTCCTGTAACAATTGAGATTATTTCTTAAATTATGAATCTTATTTTTGGTTTATGTATCTAGAAGTCACATGATTACTGTTTAATATTTATCCTGTATCCTATTAGATGGTTTTGCTTACTGTTTGCATATATTTAAAATTAAAATTAAAGGAAAATTTTACTTTTCTTCAAATTTGAATCTTTTTTTATTTTCAACAGCAGTTACATAGAAATTTTCAAAATTTTTTAATCATTTATTTTAAAAAAATGAACGAAACAAATGAAAAGAAAATGCTTACATGAAATTTTAAAAGAAATAAAATTTGAAAAAGAGATGAAAATAATCTTAAATACTGTTTTTTCTAGAAATAATATTTCCACATTGTAAAGTCACGTGTTATCCATGCAGACTCATTGACAAACGAAAGTTGTTCTCATAATATTTTGGTCTTTGTGTATGTAAAACGATTTTAATTGTTTCTGATGCATGGACGTCTTGTATATTAATTTGAAAAATAAGTTTAATCATATAGCTACGCTCTCAATAGTACTCTTAACACAACAGAATAACTGTTGCTGACTTATTGGTGTATTACACATTTAATTTTAATTCAAAAATTTGATCACGTTATCTCTATTAAATTATAACTTTGAAATAAGCCATTAATTTTAATACTGTTTGTATCAGCAGTTTTTAATAGATATCTTCTTATTTAATTTCAATTAATAATAATTCTTGCAACCGCATCTACCACTAACTTTTTTTTTTTTTTTTTTTTTTTTTGCAGAGAAAATTTTTATAAAATTTCGTAAGCTATTATTCAATTTTATGATATTCGGTTCTGTATTTTTCTGTAGTCATTTCAAATTGAAGTGTTATATAGACTAGGAATAATAAGAACTGTAGAGGAAGAATAATTTAACTCATATAGAAATGAGTTATTTGTTTCCAATAATAATTATTTCATTTATAAATATATAGCTAATTTAGCGCAATTTTATGTGCCTGAATTATTTGATTTTGCCGCCCAAACTGTCTAGTGGTTAGCGTAACTGACTACGGATGAAGAGGACCTGGGTTCGAATTCCAGCTTGGGCATGGATGTACTTTCTCTCTGTGTTTCTTGTCCTTTCCTCAGATGATGGATGAATGTGGCCCACCCTATAAACGGGTTTGTGGTGGTGTGGCGTGGGCGATGCTACTCTTACCTCCTTGACTTGGTTCACAGGTGCTCACCGGGTAACGACAAAATGAGTAGCAGTTTCCGGCCTTGTTGCGGCAAAAGGGCTAATGTACTTACTTGCTCAAGGGTGGCCGTCATTAGAAATAAATAAAAATTATTGTGATTTACTAATAATAAAATAAACAAACGAATTTAAGCATTGCTTTAAAGATTTTTGATAAAGTGTTGAGCAACAATTACTATCGAATTTTTTGCAAATATGTATAAAACTATGAAACGAAGCAAGAGGATATTTATTATTAGATAATATTAAATAAATAACATAAACAAAAAAAATTAAATTTCAGAATTATGTTTATAACATACACTAGGTCATCTCAACATGTGTTATGTTATTTTATTTACTTTATGTAGCCAAAGATCAATTCATGTTACGAATTCTTTGCTCATGAGTCATGGTGTAGAATTTGCCAGCTCAAGTGGCAACATTGTTACATGACCATGTTTCAAAATTACGAAGCAGTTAATTGTGCGTAACGGCTCTGATTGGCAAAACCATGCAGAATTATATAATAATAACCTAACTATCAACTTGATAATTTATAACTTTCAGGGAGAGAATATATTTTTAAATAAAGAACTTCATTCAGTAGTATTAAAAGTATTTTTAATAAAACATTTGAGAAAATCATTATTTTAATTATTCTTCAAAAGTTAAAAAATATTTTAATTGAAATAATCTAAGAGTTTTTGCTGGATTTCCAAAAGAAAAAAAAATGTCATGAATTTTTGAGCAGGAATGAAATATAATTACATTTGGATAATATTTTAAGTTTATGTACTTCCTTTTGTAATAATATCTGCAACTGTAACTGTGTTCCCATAAAACAAAAATTGAATTAAACTTCAAAAATAAGTTAAGAAAAATTCACATTTTTATATAATTTGCTAACCCGGTAAATGGAACATATATATATATATATAGTTAAATTTTTTCTGGCGGAAAGTCTCTGTATATTGAAATATTGAAAATATAAAGATATAAAATATATGCCTATTGAAAAATACCATAAATGCAAATTCAGTCTGAAATGGCAAAAGTTAAACATAGACTGTTTCTTGTTTTTTATAGTCAATTCGATTCAGTGCATTTTGGATGAATAAATTTCATTGTAGTTCCTCTATATTATTATTTTATTTATTTTTATTTAATGCAGAGTTCTTTCTAGAATCTGAATATTCAAGAAAATAAGTGTTAAAAAGAGAAAAATTCCGTTTATTTTAATATTGTGATTAACAAATGGTAATGTGAACAGAAACATACATAAATTAATACAGCTATTAGTCAAATGATAAATAAATATGAACAAAAACATACATAAATTATTAAATAATTGAAGAGTTTTTTTATGCTATTTATATGTTGATTATGTTGCTGTATATTTTAAAATCGAATTCCAGAAAATAAATTCATTTAAATTATATTATTTTATTGTTGTTTCCTATCCATCTTAATTAAAATCAGGATTTTGGTGTAGAATTGTTTCATCTGTCTATGGTAATCATAGAATTTAACTATTTAAGCATAGAGAATTAATTATTTATCGCACGAAAGTTAACTCGACGAAGACCTACATTTTTAAATAGATTCCATAAAGCTACATGCATCTTTTTTATAAATGGGAGTCCAAATTTCGAACTGATAATTATGAAATAAATTCAAATTGATCAAAATGTGCGGATTGAGATTTTAACCAAATCATGATCTTCTAAATGAAATATTTCAGTACCTTCTATTTAACAATGAAGATGAACTTTGTGTTTCTTCTTTTGGCATCCGTGTGTCAGTGTAAATACTTGGGAGTTTTCCAGATTTCCTTATTTCAGATATGTGAGCGTATGATCTACTTTTTAAGAAAAGTTTTTCCAGTAAGTAATAATATACAGTGAATTTAAAAAATGCTTTAAAATAGCTTTCAAATAACGGATATCTTAACCATAATGTGCTGTCCAAATGATCAGATTATACTTTACGCACAAAGAAAAGTGCTTTTTACGTTTCTAGAAAACATTTATTTCTAACAAAACTTTTTTATTTTATTAATATATTTTAAATTATAAAAATTTATTGCAGATTGTAACAATAATATTATTATGAAAAAATATTTTTTCAATAATTTTTAAGCATAAAAATGCTTTTTCTTTTATGTGCTTAATATATTAACTATTATAATATATGCAGAAAATGGGATTCTATAAAATTATTCTGCAACAAATTAGGAGAAGCATGAAAACACAAGTAATAAAACTTTGTTTGAATGAATTTAAAACTTTCAACAAATAAATTCACAACTCTATAACCTTAATTTAAAAATTGTTTGATTACAGTTTAAAAGAAGAGATAGTATTTTTAACATTTTAATTAATATATTATGATATTTCGAATATTTTCCTTTTTATGAAATGTGCAAAAAATATTCTTCATAAATTTTGTTTTGTTTTCTCGATATATTTAATAAACTAAAATAACTGATCAAATATAAATTATATTAAATTAATCATTTCTAAATTAAAAATCATTTTATCAAATTAAATAACGTGGCAAATTTTAATAAGACATAAAATGATTTTTAGTTACAAGTCAATAGATAAATTATGTTATAAAACTTAAACTTTAACTTCACATAATATCATTTATTTTTATTTAATTCTGCCAGCTTTATTTACTAATAATATTTGTATTATAGTAATATACAAAAAATAATTACTTCCTTTAAAAGTAAATATACCCATGTTAGAGCAAAAGATGAGTGCTTGGATTTATAAAGCTCTCCAATTCTATTTTTTCAATCTTTCTTTCAAAAACTTCGATACTTTCTTGGCACATTTAATTCATTTAGTTAATCATTAGGTCACAAGATGGAACTGGAATTTGATGTCAGTTCTGCAAATGGCGTGATGAAATTCACGAAAGCTTAATTATTCTGTCATGAAAACGAATGTTAATTGTTTCTTTTGGAAAATTATTTCCTGGGTGAACTTAGAGCTTGTCGAATTGAGTTTACAAAATGTTATAAATTATTGTGTTTATCGTTATGTTTAGCAGAATTAAATCCAATAATTATTTTTATTTATTTTTGTTAATTATTTGTAGAATGTTACTAAGAATTATTACATTTTTGAGAGCTTTAGAAAAATTATTTTATTCCGAATAAAAGTAGTGAATTTTTATTCCAATCTTACAAGCGAGGGTGGGGTGGAAATGTTTGAGCTAGCTGTGTCACCGGAAGTCGATAAAGATATGGTCTTTAAGTAAATAGAGAACTTTTATTACTTCATTCAAAAATAAAGTTTTGTTCTTTACATCTAGAACAGCCAACTGCACTCACTTAAGAAGGAAACAGCTGCAAAACAAAGAAAAAATGGCAGATGATGTTCCTTTTAGCGAGCAGGTGGTCTCTAATATTTGGCGAAGCAGTTAGAAAGCACGTCGAACAGTCAAAGCGTGGTTAGGAAGAGGTTTTCTTTATTTCCAGGAGAAAAAGAAAGTTATTTTCTTTTGCGTCAGTAATTAGTACGAATCTTCATTCAATTTGAAATATAATTATTCTTTTTCTGAACAGATTGTTCGCATATGACTTGATAACAAGCCTATATTTTTTCAGATGTTCTAATATGCATTTAGGTAATTGGCTACAAATGTTTATGGTTAGTTCGTATTTCTTAACGTCGAAAGATTGCTATTACATCAAATTTCCCGCATTGAGCAAGAAAAGAATAATTTTATCACGTTTCCCCTCACAAACATGACATGTTTTGATAAATGTTTCTGACATTTATATAAACGTGAATAAGGTGGTGTGTTATTTTTCATATTTTCTTTTCACTTTTTAAATGGAAAAATGAAGAAATGTGATATGTTAATAAAAATAATATAAAAGAAACTCTGAAATCAAAATGTATTACAAAACTTAAATGATAAAGTCCAAAAATATTTCTTCCATGAAATCAAAAATTTAGTAAATGATTTATTTTGAATATGATTGAGTAAATTAATATAGAAATTTTTTAAGAATGACCACTTAAAACTTTTCCTTTTAATTGCTTAAATAAAATGTTTGGCAAATTTTTAAAAAAAATTATTTCAATTTAAACATGCAGAAGTTATTTTTTTTCACCAAACTATAATAATATAAAATAATAGTTGTAAGAACAAATTTTATTATGATTAACGTATTTCAATTTCTCTCAATATGCAATAGGTAAAAAAATTGTAAAATAAATTTGAATTCCTCAAAAATTATTCTAGATGAGATTATTTATTTACAGAGTCTATGTTGCCTAATACTTCGCCCATCACAAGAAAATATGAAATGTTAGTAGATATTCTGCATATACTATAATTCTTTACTTCTTGGCATCTAGTTTTATTCATTTTAAAAAATAAAAGAATATAATAAATGAAATATAAAAGTATAGTGACGCAATTGATATTTTTCGGAAATCTAGAAATTTGTGATTCGTTCGTCACACATATACAATATTTTATATATGTATATTATGTAATTTCGGTTTCATATACTCACACCATCAGTTGCAATAAAATAAACATTAAATTCTTAAGCGGAACATCTTTTCACTGAAAAACCGAGAGTGCATGGTGCGTATAAATTTTAAGATGTAGCAATCAAAAAATGATAATGATCTTAATAATTGTTATAATATTTCGTCAGAGCAAACACGTACACACACATAGATATATATGTTTTCTGTTATTTCAAGGAATGTTCACTGAGGGAGCAAAATAAACAACAAAAAATTGAAATTTAGTAAAAATATTTGATTGAACAGAATTAGGATCCGATCCCAAGATTTTGGTACTAGGAAAGAAGTATTAAATTCATGGATAACAAACAGGAAAAAATTGACTCACGCTTATTACATTCATGTAAATGTTCCTGAAAATTTTTAATTTGTCTGCAGTTATTTTTTTTTTTGTATATTTTTTAATGCAGAAATAGATGAAAATATTCTTAAATAGAAGCTTACAAAACTCATAAAAAACTTAATTATCGAACAGAATTTTGAATTTCTTAAAAAATAATTTTTAGCCATCTTACAATCACTGATTAAAATAAGATGTTTAAAACGCGTAATATAAAATACAGAATTTGTCTGAAATATTCATTTTTTTGTAATTTTTCATTTACTTTTCATTTTTAAGTACTTACTAATTTCAATAAGATATTAAATATTTATTTGTTCAATTAATTCTATCAATATTTTAAAAACATAAAACGTATGCATTTTATTTGTTGATATCGTCCTTTCATGCTTAAAAGTCAACATTAACTAATTTAATTAAAAAAATTATTATTTTAAAATATATATTTTCTTAAAATAATTTGATCTTGTTTTCTGGAAAAATAAGATAACTATATTAAATATATACATATAAGAATTACAAATAAGTTTAATTGATACACATAATTTATGTTTAAATATATGTATATCACTTCATTACAGAAAACCTCAATTCTTTAACAATTAAAATTTATCTCTAAGTAAACAAGTTACATATGGTTTGTTGGCTAAATTACAAATGGTTTGTTGGTTAGCCAAAAATGTAGAATGAACAATCAGACTTTTTGCCTAATTAAATAGTCAGCAAGGATTTTTAATAAATCGAATATCAATTACTTAGTGGATACTCGTTACACTGATTTCATTGGGAATATTATTATTCTTAGAATAATTGGCTTGTAACAAAAAAGACAGGAAACTAAATTTTGAGATTGATAAATACATTCCTTACGAAGCAAGATTTAATTGCAAATATTTATCATCTATTCTATAAAATTAGCCATAGATCTAGGAAACCTATTGAAGACAATTAATTAAAAGTAGTCATGAAATATTCGGCAAAGGAATCCATTAATTACTTTCTCGAATATACGGCAATGAAAAATAAGTACCATTAATAATATAGAATTGAATAGAAAAATTAATGTACTAATTTTTCTTCATTCTTTTAGAAATTTTAATTAGGTCTTTTTAGTTTCAGCTTTTTTATCTGAGATATTATTGAATTTATTTGTTTCTACATACTTCATCTAAAGTTACATATTTTTTCTTCATTTTTTACTATAATGTCTGCAAAAGTTTTAAAATTCCATGTCGTGTTGAGTATACATGAAAGCTTCAATATCTATTTATTATAATCGGTTTTTTGGTCCCGATTTGGAAATAAATGAATGTAGAAACCCAAAATTTGGATGGCATGTGCACAAAATAGGTATGTATTGATTGCAACATAGAAGTTTACATTAAAACACGCATAAATGATTGACCAAAAAAAAAAAATCTTGCTGGAAAAGTCCATTTTTGGATAAAAGAATAACCACAGTTTTATGTAGTAAAATGTCATAGATACATAATAAAACAAGTTTTAATAAGGGATATGCTTACCGCTAGCTTGAATGCCTTGGTAGCATCTATTTTCCATGCTGTTAATTAGGTTATCATTTACCGAAAATAAGAAGTGAATATCCCATTTGGAGTAAGCTGTTTTCCAGCTCTCATACAGATCTTGGGAAATTATGTGAAGCAGCAACTTGTCATCAAGATAGTTCAATAGGGGTTCTATGGGATTCAGGATTGGAGATTGAGTTGGCTATTCAATTCTGTCGTCTTGGTTTGGAATATTCACTCCAAACCAAGACTCTCAAGTTATTCCTCAACAACTACAGCTGCATGAGGTCGTGCGTTATCATCTATCAAATAAATATCATTGGCAATTGCACAGGCATATAAGCTGACATTCAAAGAAACTGAGTTGAATCTGTATTAATAGAATTTCGATTTTATTCATAATATTTTAATTAAAAGCAGTAAAAAAAATCTATAATTTAGATAATTCTTTAACCGCTTCCCTTATTATGAAAAAAATTGCAAAAAATTATGACATTTTTTTTTTATTTTATTATTAAATACAAGGAATTGAAACAAAACAAAATATGTAGGTTTTAAGTTGAATTTTTAAATTTTTACAGGTGTAAAAGCATCTAGTCTTAATATTAGTTAACTATCGCTAGTTATCTCGGGCAAATGGGAAAAAGTTTAATATTAGTCTTTATATGATAGTTTTTGAAACAAGGGACAACACAAAGTGATACCTGACATTCCGTACACTGGTCTCTTTTCTTACGGCATCATCGCCATTATTTTAGCTTTTTCAACGCAACTATCCTCCTTTGTACATTACTAATCCACAAGCCGTCGTATACTATATCATAGAGAAACACGTGACCAATCCCGCCAAAAAAACGCGAAATCGATGAAACGGCAAACTGCAAATTAAAGCTGAATATTTCCTTTCAGTTCCTCCAGGGCGAGTAAAAACGTGATAAAGCAAAGCCTACTGACAAATTCTGCTTCATCCTAGTTTTCTCGGATAATAATTAACTGCAATATATACGAACCCGAGATAACTTGGGATAATCTGGCAATCGGTTAATTAACCTCAGGGTATCACTCATTGGAATGCGAATGGGAAATGGTGACCCCAAGATCCCTGAACTACCCAGTATTCGGGGTATCCAAATAAACACACCGATCCACCCGAAGATATACGGTGGAAGTGGAACGATAGTGATAGCAGTCCAAAACAGCACAACTGGAGTCACACGTCCTGAGACAGGCAGAAAGGTCCAAAGAACTAAATTAGGACACATAAAGGTGGTAAAAATCAGACCACAGGAAACGGGCCCAAAGGGCAAAAAAGGGAGGGAACAGACTCACCACTGAGCTCTCGCTGACTGGAAGATGGGCCAACTCGGCCTTTATTTACAAATATCTGGAATATACAAAACATGAGAATTAGTATTTACAATCAAAGGGTTAGAAGATACATCATGGCAGATAGAGAGAAGTAAAAACAGAGTATAATGCAATCAGGTTCGTAATGTACAAATCAGGAAACAGAAGATTTTTATTAGTTAGAGACATCCATCAACAGATGGATTTCTTATCATAGGATTTCTCTTATACAGTCTGGACTTGGGGTAATTTCATTAAAAGTCCAATTTCCTTGTCGTTGAAGTTTTGTAGAAACCATCATTCCCTGACGTCTTTATAGTGCAAGACGAGATGTTCGGGATTGCAGGGCTCATCATCGTGAAGACAGCTTGCAATGTCACCTTGGAACCAACTCCTATAAGTTCCAAAGCCACCATGACCTGTGAGAAACTGGTTGAGGACGAAGTCGCCAGAAATCCTCATCTTAGAGACCTTTGGAAAGAAATTATAAGGCCTTCTAGCATTGTTAGAGGTATACCAGAGAGCTTGCCATCTCGTTAATTCATGAATGTCGGAGATCTTTTTAACCTGCTGTCTGCTGTAACTTACTGTGGTATGTATTTCAGGGAAAGCAGTGGCCTCTTTGGCTGCGGCATCGGATTCCTCATTATGTAAAATACCCACATGGGCCTTTACTCAGGGGAAGGAGAATTTATCGGAATGAGATTCCAGTAGATGTCTAATTTCTCCCTGATAGTGTCCAGTGTTCTGGATATAGTCGGATACCCTGCCACTGCTAATTATATAAAGAGACTGGTTTTCAAGGTTGTGAGTGGGGCTAACAACCCTACCTCGTAAATATCAGCCTGTTTCGAATCCGAAGTTGTAAATACCACAGTGTTTTTACAGAATTACACTAGGAAAAGATCAAAGCATAAGATCTGGATATTGGAATATACACTGCTGGTCACCGTGCACGCAACATCCTGAAGGAAGCACGCAAATAACATGAAATTTACAATATGCATTAACGGGTGTGAGATATGCAAATGATTAGAATTTCAGCGAGGACGCATAACACGGGCGCCACTTCAAAGCGCTATTTAATGCTTATTGATTTCGACGATTACAAGTTCAGCAATTATTTTTCTTGTAGTTTCTTTTAAAAAAAACGTATAATTATGCTTTGTAGAAAAAAGGGATAATTTTTTGATCAAGTATCTGAGTTCGACAGAAGAAGGATAGTGGACTACCAAGATTGTGGATTATCTTTCAGAGAAATGGGTAATCATGTTGGACTAAATCAAAAAACTGTAACATGTATATGTGTTTGTTGGATGCAGGAGAGTACGATGGACCGACGTGTTCGATCGCCCCCACCTCAGTGCACAACTTTCAGTGATGATTGGCAAATTGTGCACATGGCAGTGATGGATCTCTCAGCCATATCACGAACAATAACACTGCACAGTCAGCGTGTAACTCATTATCCAGTGTCTGCGCGTACCATTCGAAGCCATTTACATCAGAATGGCCTGTCTGCAAGACGTCCACTGCTTCGTTTACCCTTGACGCAGAACCACAGACGTCTTCAATGGAGCTATGAAAGAAGGATGTAGATGGCAGGTTGGAATGAAATTATCTTTACTGATGTGTCACACTTCTGTCTGCAACACCACGATGGTCTTATTCGAATCTAGAGACACCGTGGAAAGAGGATGAAGAACAGCTGGGTTAAACACCCCCACTGGTCCTGCTCCGGGTATTATGGTATGGGGCGGTATTGTATATCTCTGTAACACTCCTCTAGTATTCATTCCCGGTATTTTAAACAGACAGCACTACATTTCCGAGGTATTGGAGCCAGTTGCCCTTCCTTACTTTCAGAGCTTGCTCAAAACCATATTTCAATAGGATAATGAGCAACCACAAGTGGCATGCATTGTCCAAGGATTCTTCGTTAATCGTCAGATTGAATTGCTTTCTTGGAACTCTCGCTCTCCGGATCTTTTGTCAATAGAAATCATGTGGTCCATGGTTTCTCAACGATTGACACAGATTACACCCCCTGTTACCACAAAAACTCAGCTTTGGCAACGTGTAGAAGCTGCATGGTCTGCTGTACCCCAAGAATACATCAAAAGTTTCTTTGAACCAATGCCGAGGCGTGTGGCAGCTGTGATCTTCAACAATGGCGACTATTCGGGCTACTGATTTTGCTAGGAACCACACTTCATGAAAGTCTATAAATTTAATCACTAGATACTTGTTCAACATGTTATCTACAAAATAAATTTTGTTGTTATATCTCTTGTCTTTTTTGTTGTTGAAATTTGGGTGGCCAGCAGTGTCACCCCCTATCACTCCCTATCATAGAAAAAATTTGTAATTGCTGATTGAGAAAATGAACATATACAGATTGGACTTGTTGACTCTACGGTAAAATGCGTTGGACTGGCTGCAGAATATTGGAAAAGAGGGAACACACACTTTACAGTTTTCACTAGGCAATCCACTTTTATGTAATTGATTTTATTTGGAATAAAAAAACTCAGTCACTTGGACATGGATTTCCAAGGTTATCCCCCCAAGGCTTTGTTTGTAAGGGAAATTTGGCCAACAATGTATAGGTGCAGACTTAAGAAAGCGATGACGAGGAAAATATTTATTATATCTCTGGTCCTAGACATGACGTGAAGATCATCATGGGTGACCTCATTTCCAAAATTGGTCGTGAGGAAGAATTTAGACAGGTTTTGAGAAATTACAGTCCGCTTTATGATAACTGAATCAGGTTTATTAGTTTTGCTGCCACTCATGATATAATAATTGAAGAACATTTTTCCAACATAAGAACATTCACAAAGCAACTAGAAGATCCCTAATGGGTCCTCAGCAATCAAATTGACCATATACAAATGAGTTCTAAGTGTCGTACAAATATGCAAGTGAAGATTTTCAGAGGAGCAAACTTGGATTAAATAATGAACAATTCAGTGATCTACAAGTTAAGGGAAAAGATTTCTCTGGTAATAAAGATGAAAGATGTCAGCTCTGTTAGATTTAAGAGTGAAAAGTTGAATGATCTTAACGTTAGCAAGGAATTTCAAACTTAACTCTAAGTTGAGCTTAGTGCAAAAGGGAATAATGGTAAGATAAATGAAAGTCAACTTACAAAAGAATCTATTCTACGAACAGCAAATAAGTTGTTAGGGAAAGATAAATAAGAACTGTATGGTTTCCTGAAGAAAACAGAAATGCCAATGAATAAAAAAATAGGGCTTATAAAAGTATGCTTAACAGGAAAGTCACAAGAAAATCAATTGATGAATATGGGAGTGAATGTATAGAAGAAAAAAGAAAACCTTCAAGGAGAACCAACTCAATGAAGTCAAATCTCTCAGGACCACAGCCATAAAAGCAGAGTTTCTATGGGTTGGACACTTTGACTAACTGCAAAACTCCAATAAGTCACGTGACTTGAACTCTGTGACAGAGAATGATAATAATAATACAAAAGTTCAGAGATTTAAACTCTAGAAGAAGTTCATGCTATTAATAAATTGAAATGTAATAAAGCAGCAGGACCAGATTATATACCAGCTGAACTTTTAAAAAAATGGTAGAAACGCTAATGCGAACAACATCTAGAAAATTATTCTATCTACTTCTAACTGATAATTATGAAGAATTATCTAGTGTGTATTTTTATATCCTATATATAAAACAGTGACACGCTAAACTGTCAAAATTTAAGAGTAATAAGTCCTTTATGAGTTGCCTATAAGATCTTCTCAAATAACTTATTTGATCGTCTGTCTCACATTGTAGACAGCGTCATTAAGGATTTTCAGTATGGTTTTCGTAAAGGAAGGTCAACAGTTGACCAAATCTTCACCTTGAAACTAACTTTAAGGAAATGAAAAGAATTTAGAATATAGGAACATCATGTGTTCGTAGAATTTAAGGTTGCATATGATAATATTAATAGGACTGAGCTCTTAAAAACCATATCTGGTTTTGATGTTCCATCGAAATTAATCAAACTTATAATACTCACACTCATTAAAACCATCTCAACGATGCAAATTAAAGGGAAATTATCCACCCCTTTTTATTTTTATAATGGAGTTAGACAAGGAGATGTACTGGTATGTTTTCCATTTAACGTGGCACTAAAGAAAGTGACCATAAATACTGAAAGCACTATATTTAGTAAATCAGTGCATATTTTGGCATACGCTGGACGATGTGGACATCGTTGCAATTAAGTAGAGTAATACTAAATAAAAAAACTTTTTAGCGCTGAAGAAATCAGCTAAAAAAAGTGGACCTAAAAGAGGAAAGCTAAAAAGAGAGATGGAAAGATTGTTTAGATGAGAACTTTGTAATCCTAAAAGTAAAGAACTGGAAATCATTTGCTTGGAGATGGACAAAATTGGAAAATTTTCTGAGGAAGGCTCAGGTCTACATAAGCCTATTGTTACTGATGACACTTGGCAACGCCAAGACCACCCGTCATGAGACTAGGCGAATGAAGTAAGAAAGAGAATGTATTACGTTTTTGAATAGATCACCCTCATACGAAGGCTTACGTTTACGCCAGCGAGCTTCCTGTACCCAGCTCAGAAGAGCTATACTAGAATGATGGAAGCCGCAGGAGAGAAAAACGGGGCAACTGCAGGAGGGACACCCTCTCATAGGAAGGTGGAAGTACGACTTTTGGCTCATAGATGGCAGCAACATCTGAATCTTCCAATTTAGAAATTGAAACCAGTGAAGACCCATATCCTAGCTCCAACTACCCCCAGAGGTATTAATTTGTAATGGAACATGGAGGACATTGCTACCCGACATATTTTACGTGCCCCAGTTGCCATTAGTGAGCACGACGAATCTTCGACTAAGCCGGGATTCGAACTCACCACCTTTTGGTAACGCGACCGACGCCCTAACCAACCAGGCCACCGCAGCCTTTAGCCTACATAAGACTGTTGTGCCAATGCTGATGATGCTTTAACTGCATTTAATTTAAATATAAAATTAAAATTTTCTTATTTTTATCTGTATTCATGTTATAGGTGAAATACTGATTCATATTTTTGATATGATGTCATGGTATCCAAACATAGCATAAATGATTTTTGTTTATCAAGTGAATTTTTATCATAACTTAATATTAGATCTCAAACATTATACAAATTAGTGCCAATTTTATTAACTAAATTTAAACTTATCTAAACTAAATTACTGATTATTTTTTTTCAGACTTTAAAAAATTTAAAAGAATTATGAATTCTACAAAAACAATCACTGTCAACATGATAGTTCAGAATTACATTAAAGAAAAACTCCTTATGAGATACTTTATTTAGCACAAGTATAAATGAAAAATGTTACTTATGAAAAGTAAATATATAAATGTGATTATGCTCTCATTTACATATTCATATCACCAAGAAATATAGCTTTACGCGTAAAATAATGCTGCCATTCAGTAACATTAAAAACTCACTTCATTTTACATTAGACTTTCCTTTTTGAAAAGTGTATCTTAGAGCTTGATGTTTACAAGGACCAGCACATCTGTGTCATGTCTGAATTAACAGGACTGCTGTATGTGACATAAACAGAAAGAAGCAGAAAGAGATAGTGCAGCTGCTAAAAATCAATCACTATTCACTCAGGATAGATCAGAACGAAAATGACATTATAACTCTAAAAAGAAAAGCAATCTTTAAAAGAAGTGAAGTTTTGTCATAAGAAAGCAAAGTTAAGAGTTTCTTAAAACTGATTTTAGCACTTCAAACCTATTTTTTTTTTTAGAATATTTTTATTAAATTACGACTTTAATAAAAATAACGTGCAAAGTTTAACAATATGCTTTCATATAAAATTTTAAAAAAATGTTGATTTATTTTTTCACTGTACACAAATTATCATTTTTCATTTTCAAAACAACATCTGTACATGAATTAGTTAGTCCAGATTGTTTTATTTCGCTAAGCAAAAATTGCATTTTCAAAAGTCAAAATTAGTTATCCTTGATATGGAATAACTTTATCTTTTATAAATATATTTATCTTTAATTTTTTTCTTTTAACGGGATTAA
>JAPDSC010088328.1:0-10696 GCA_026290005.1 Latrodectus geometricus | reverse complement strand
TGTAAAACAACTTTGGAGTTAACCGAACACGACATGTAAGAGGGCTTCTGATTGGCTAGCAAAAAATGTAAACAAATCTTCGTAGCGAGCGGGAAAGTATTCAACCGTACTTTTATTCAATCTATAACGGATACGAAAATCAACTTCGTCCAAAGTTTCAAAATCATTTTGACTGCTTTCATACGCACATCTCGCTCTTCTTCCCATAAATTCAAGATTTTGCAAATCTTGCACATCAATGTCAACAAACATATCGCTTAAGTCCGCCATTGTTTTCCGACTTGGCGCTAGCATTCCGAAATCGTAGGGTTAATCTAGGGATCCATATAGGCTAGTTAATCGCTGTTTTTGTCGTGGTGAATAACGTTTCATGACTTAACTAGCCCTTTACCCTGAAACCTCGTTTAACTCTGGTTGGTGAATACGGCCGATAATATAACTAAACACACATGCCATAGGTACTCGTTTATAGGGTAGGCAACCATTTACACAAGAAAAGGAAAAAGACAGGAGAGAGAGAAAGTACATCCTTGCTCGAACCGAGATTCAAACCCAAGTCCTCCCAATCCGCAGTCCAGTACGGTGACCACTAGACAGGATAGGTGGCTTAAGCAGTGTAACATTGCGTATATATTTTATGATTTATCTATCCTTGGAAACTCTTAGCTGTGGGCTTAGACAAAATAAAAATTTTTTTTATCAAATTTATTTTTATGGTAAAAGTATTTTGTATGAAAAACGTTTTTCACCTCTTTTCAAGCTCAACTGGCTTGCAAAAATTACAATAAGTGATGATTTAATGAAATTTTATGTTAAGACCGGAAATCTAAGCACGCAATGCAGGCATAGCAATAACCAACTGCGTAGTTTTAATACACTGCAAACACAAATATAAAATAGAGCTGTAAGTGTATGTTTACGTAAAATGAAGTTGTTGGTCAGATTATTTATGATACTTTGAAATGAAAATTACATGAGAATGGACAGGATATTTTCGACAGAATCATGGAAAGTCAAACCATTAAATTTTTTTTTTAAACGAGAGAACAGTGGATATAAATTATGGTGCTAAAGAGACCTGATAAAAATAGATTAAAAAAATATATCTTTTATAATCTATGAGATTTTAATCTCTATTACATAAAATGAAGTATTTAAAATATTTTATCAAATATCTGTAGGTGTTCCATTCTTCGGAGTAATAACCCAGTCACTTTTAAACAATAAAGAATAAAGTAAAGTTTGAGTTTTCTGAGTGCACATTTTTTGAAGAAAGTGTTTGCCAGATTTTCCTGTTCACATGTAAATAAGATCCCTATATGTATTTTCTTCCTGACAGTAAAAACATACTTCTCGGTACATAGCCCAGAGTTGGATTGTACCAGTTAAGTGGAAGGTTTTCAAGAAAGGTGGTGGAGTGCTCCTAGTTTTGAAGCAAGAACTGCCAAAACTTGTCGCCCCCAAAAGTATCATTTCTCTTGGAGAACATTGCTACCAGGAGCTATTTAACATGCCTCATCCACGTTAAGTGAACACGACGGATCTGCGGTTAAGTTGGGATTCGAACTTACTACTTCCTGATAATGAGAACAACACCATCTCAACCAAGCTGTACCTAACGCCCTACTATGACTGCATGCAACTTGGAATAATATTCCCTGTGCTTAGTTTAGAGTTAACCTTTACCAGCTAGGTGATTGTCTTCGTAATTTAGAAAAGATCAAGAAGACAATGTTCAACCCTCCACACACGGAAGCATTATTTCATTGGTTCATCATATTACAACCACGACTTATTTAACGTGACCTACCCTCGAGAACGACGGTTCTTCGCATAAGCCAGGATTTGAACTTTTCCGATGGAAACGAAACCCTACTAACCAGGACACCATGGCCTCATCGTGAGGCTGAGCACGGCAGATGTAAAAAGAGTTTACAATAGCTTCAAGCTGTTAGGCCATCCCCTATGAGGGCTGAAGTAATACTGCATTATTAATGCTTGTATATTTATAAAACAACAGCGCGATTTTAAGAATTTCTCCTGTAAAAGAAATTACTGTAATAGTTATAAAATCTTTTGTAGAGTTTACGCAAATAAAACAAAATCGATATAATTAAAATAACTATTAAATTATGATAAAAATATAATCATTCATTCTAATTGTCCGATTATCAGAAACTCCTTTGATTTTTGAAATAATAAGATTAGTATGTATAAAAGAAGACAAATTAAAAACCTCTTCTCATTTCTTAAACAGATAAAAGACAGAAATGAATTTTTAATAATTTATGAGTTTAAATTAAATATTTTTGTTAAAAAAATAAAATAAATTAATCAGTATATCAATTGAAAATTACTGATTTTTACACAATAATAGTAAAGAAACATATCATGTGTTAGATATATTTATGAAATGGGCGCATTAATTTAAGAAATTATAGAGTTAGACAAGTGAAATAGCTCATTTTTTAATACATCTCTTTCTTATTAACATTTTACAATTTATGTGTTTTTTGTTATAAAACTATCGTATTACACTTTATTAAAATATTGAAGCGTAACAACTCATAGAAGAAAAGCATTTCTCTTTACTAAAGCATACTAAAACATGCTCAGCAGTTTGAGCATGTTTTGACTTGAAATCATCATGATTACAGAAATTATGTATAATGATCAGGACCTTAAATTTACTATAATTTGTTAATTATAATTTTTTAATGATTAATTTTCAAAAATGTGAATAAAAAAACTGTCTAAATGGAGCAAAATCTCATAAAATTGTTCTTTTTTTTTTCTTTTTTTTTTTTTTTTTGACCCCATGATGTGAAATGCCTTATGCTTAATGTTGTATGGTGTTTTAATATCCATCACGTAATTATTTTCCCTGAGTAATTTTCCTAGATATTGACCGTATTCAAACATAGCAAGGGAGTAAACTACGAAAACTCCTAAGCACCCACTCCGACAACAGTGAAAGCAGAATTCATAAGGGCAACATCCATCTCATGTTATTCAATAGTGGTTGGTATCAAACCAGGAACTTTTCACTTTGAAGAGCAGCGTCCAACAGAACGAAAGGTCCCTATGATTATCCATAATTATTCTCGCGTTATCAATAAAATATTTAAACAAACATTTTTGCCATTTTTGTTGAAAGTATGCAATGCCTTTAGAAAGACGTATAAAACTTGTACAAACTTAATATTAAACTGAATAATTTACTCTAAAATATGGACACTTAAGAAATTAATGAAACAAATCCTGTTTAGTCATTTAATTTAAAAATTTGACCAAAAAATTTAAAATAGGAAAATAAATATGTATAAAATAAAGAACAAAATAAATGTAAAAATTGTAATTCTTTGTTTTTAATGCAAATTAAACATGATTAATATTATAGTAACTTTATAATTTAATTTATGTTAGTAGAAATGAAACTTGTCACACTATTTTCGAAATTTTTCATTTCATTAAATTCCAATTTTTTTATTGGATCAATTTTATTGCATTAATTAGCGACGCTTAATTTTCCTTTATTTTTATTACATACTATTATATGCGCTAGACTTCAAATCCAAGCGCTTAGAGCTAGATTTTAGGCAAGCTAGCTTGTATTTTTTAATGTCACTAGGCGATAAGCATATCATGTTTTTAGTGTATTACGATTCGGGAGAAATCTTCCAACATTGCTGATACCCTATTGTTTACCTAGTATTGTGGTGTACTTAAAAAAATAAACTCATATTTTATGATATACAAATATCTTTAGCTAAGATTTCTTAAGAACAATTTAAGATTCTGTTATATAAGTAAGGTTTATCTAAATTACCACCAAAATTGACATTCAAATACAGATTAAGACGGAGAATAAAATTACTAAACGTAACACAAGAATGATGTAAAATGCAATTTTTGTCACTCTTTCCAATAAACATACAATTTTGCATTAAACTGCTGATCATTGGAAATTCATATTAACTGAAGACGTTATATAATTAAAAAAAGTTTTAAATGATAATTTCTTGAAAATAGAGGTTTTTTTCTGTGATATGTCAGGAAAATGATATAAATTAATAACAATACCATTATTGGACACTACCAATGTTTTATAACGTGACGCTAAATGAAAGACTGGATATATTCGTGGGAATTATGTAGCATCTTTTAAACAGTGATTAAATGCACTAATTAAATATATGTTCTTTATTGATCACGATTTAGTCAGCGACCAAACAATTCAATAAGCGATAGATTTGGTAAACAAGAAAGCCTGGGAAATAATGTAATTTAGTGGGTCAAGAAAAACCTTGGACATTACTAGCAATGGATGAGGGTACATTTTTCTGTTCAAGTGCTGTCGTAACAACATCTGAACGTAAGGAAATAGAAAAAGCTACAAGATCAACATTACCAGCAACGGATGAGGATGCATTATTCTGTTGAAATGCTGTCGTAACATCTGAAGGTAAGGAAATAGAAAAAGCTACAAGATCGACATTACCAGCAACGGATGAGGGTACATTATTCTGTTCAAATGCTGTCGTAACATCTGAAGGTAAGGAAATGCTGCAAGATCGAGATTCCACATCTAAAAGCAAGTCAGTGTACTGATATTGTGTTCTAAGATTTTCATAAGTCGGATTTAATACCTTGCCATTACATATTATACTAGACACAAAACCGATATGGCGACCCATAAGACATTTTTTATGCCAAACATTTGTATAACTTGAATCTGCTGAGAAATTGTCTTTAAATACTGTTGAGATTACTGAGGTGTTGTAGAGATTAGAATGTAGGCATTTAGATTTCCATTTGTTTGCTGTATTGTTGAACACGTCTACTCCTTAATGTAAAATATAACCGAAATAAGGTATGTTCTAGACAATTCATTGTGCTGCAATGATTCGGGTGGACATCAAATATTCTACTTCAGATTATAGTCTCTGTCATTTGATTGCAATAGAATGGAGTTCAAACAACCAGATCCCTACAATATCCTTAATAGAATCTGTGACGTGATCATTTATACGCTTTTCCACCCATCAATTTCATATTCGTGGACTTGTTCTTATACGTTTATCATGACAATCTATTTCTTCGAAAGAACTTTTGCAATTTATGATGATAATTCCCACTGAGACACAAAAAAAATTCAAGAATGATCGTTGTCTTATGATGCACATTGAAAGTTGCACGTGTATAAAACTGAAAATGGAAATAAAGTTCCTGAATACAGACAATTTCAATCTATATTCCTTTTGTAAATGGTACAGCACCAGAATAGTAAAATTTTACATGTCGCTCTATAATTACTTAGGACTTTGTTTTCGTTATCGCAAGGTGGTGTGCGTTCGAATATCGATTTAATCGAAGATCCGTCGGTTTCACTAAAGGTGGCTTGGACACATTAAACAGGTTGCAGTTACAGACTTTTTAAATACACTTAGCTATTTATATATCCTCTAAGAGAAATTATACTTCATGGAGTGGCAGATCAAGTACTGGATATTCTATGCTTGGTCCCAGCTTCTAAATTAAGAAGACTCCCAAACTCCTGCTCTATCAAACTGGTAGAGCCTAGCTACAGGAAAGCATGTTGTGGTGTAAAATCTCAATATGGTATACAATCTAACCGGTTTCGAGTATTCCATTTTAATGTTGCATTTCGCGATTGGCAGCAATCTATATGTAGAATTATAAACAAGTATTCTGAGAGATCCTAATTAGAATAAAGAATGCTTGTTCAGTGATCATAATAATTTAACTATCAGAAATCATCAAATGTAATCCGTCATCATTTTTTATCAATCTACATGTTTTAACCTCACCATAGTTTCTACCGAGTTATTATGAATGTCACGTACAATTTGCAGAGGGAAAATGAACAAATCGTTTTACTTTATTTAATTAGTCAAATTTCTTAAGAAATTTAAGACCAATCATTGCAATTACAAACCTTCATTTAAAATGGGCACTGCACGAAAATTTTATTTAAATATTTATATCCGATAATCATGGTTAACATTTAAAAATTTGTGATTTTTTTTTTCACTTAACCTTTCCATTTGTGTCATCCGTTAGTTTCAAAATTCAGGTCACAAGTTTGAAAGATCAAGCTTATGAAAAATAAGACCACTAAATAGTTTTCGATTCTTCTGCAAGTAGTTGCTTAGACAGATTATACCATCCTCAATTTATTTTCGATTAGATGCATTTTAGTTTTAAAGGTAATTTTATACTCCAACTCGTGTAAGTTTCAAGATAGTATATTTATGCGATTACCTCTTCAACTAAACGGTATAACTTAAATTTCATGCTTAAATCATATAAGTTATACTAACATATCTTAATATATATAATTTTTTATTTACCATATTTGCTTGCAGTTTTTAGAAATGATGATTAATTTCGTGTTATAATTAAAGTATTATATTCCATCTCTATACTTTCTCAGATTATATAGCTTGTTAAAAGGTGTTAAGTTTTATGCGTTATTTCTTAATTTTCCTCATATTCAGTCTTTTCCTATATTTAACTCTACTCTTATAACTACAATGAAATTTATTCTGGAGAATACCATAAGTAGTTACTTTTATATATATATAATCTTATAAAAATCTATTTCTCACTTGTATAACAAAATAACTTATCTTTCAAAATTTGACTCGTGTACATGTATTGGTACAAGTCTTCGAGTTAAAAACATCTTTAGTCAATGTCCCAAGAGGAATTATATTTTAAATGCTTTCATGGAAAGAATATTTATTATAAGCATCAAAGAGAACCATTACAAATTGTAAGAAATGTAGAATCTCTTTTTTAGTATTGTAATTAATTCTTATTTTGTGGAACCTCTTGGAAAAAAAATTAAAATCAACGTTAATCCTCTATAAGTTAGATTACATATTTATAAAACCAGCATTTTTTTAAAAATTGATAAAAATTTCAATAAAATAATTAAGGAAATTTATGATTATCTTCCCCCCAAAACTCTAATTTATCTTAACGTATGAAATTGCATTAAAATTAAGGAGTTTTAATATTTTCAATATAAATTTGTATTACATTAAGTGTTGAACTTCTAAACGCACCAAAAAATTAATTTGAATCATCACGAAAATTACACTGAAACACTTTTCGATAAATTACAAAAATGGGTTTAAACTAGCTACAAATACCTGGTGCATTTAAGTTCACCAGAATACACAAGGTAACGTCACTTCACTTCAAGGTAAGTACTTTAACAATTCAATTTAGTGATATGCTATTCCTTTACATACGATGCTCGACTCGAACAGAACACTTTTAAGGTATAATTTCTATCCATAATAAACATCCTCTTACGAATTCATTTCAAAAGCTTTCGAATTTGTCTAAAGATCGGATTATTTGTGATTCATCAATCAGTTGCGTCTTATTTTTATTATATTTGTAAAGAAAATATTTCAACACGTGTAATTTCTCCGTTCTTTATGATTAGAATTTTTTTTTCTTTCCCATGTTACACAAATAACTGACAAGTTGAAAATAATTACCATTGACCACCAAGTCAGCAGATTTCATCTTCCGATGTTCAAACAATATTGAAATTTCTGTCATTCAAGGTCAAGTTTCTGACACATGTCGTAAAAAAAGTTCACCACCTGCACAATAGATTGTGGGACATCCTGGTAAAAAGATTTCCGTGTGTGATAACATTATGTTGAGTGTGTGAAAGAAGAAAAACAAAACAGAGGCATGAATTGGATGTGAGAGTAATAGAAATATGTTTATTCAATGTTTTCACAACAGTTTTTTCACTTCAACACAATACAAAAAGTAATACATACAACAATTACACATTAAGCAAGAATAGATTCATGGTCCTGCCATGAGGATTCTTGATGAGTATGTGTATATGAAAGACTTCGTCTGCAGGAACATAGCTGATGTATCTTTCAGGGGGAGGGACACAATTCCAGTTATAATTTAGAAGCACGGTGACACATTACAAGCTAGAGTTTGAGTACATACTCCAACACAACTTTCTTGGCACAAGCTGAGCAGTACAAGTACAAGCAATAACAAAAGTTAGTTGAAATTTATTCACCTGCATACAGATTTATTAAAAAAGTTTTCATTTATAATACATATCAAACCAATTATAAAAGCAAAATTTAAATAAAATTTAGTATTTCTTAAATTTTACGTGATATTTTTTATTATATCATATTATATAGTACAAGAAATGTACATAATAAATATACTTTAACGTAGAGAAGACTGATGGAAACTCATGATTATAAAAACACAAATCTCTATATTATATAATTTATAATGAAATAATCATGATCTACTAGGTGAATATCAACTCAACTTTACTTTCTATAACGTATGTTGACATAATCATGTGACATGGAAGCAAGTCATATTTTTAGCCACTAATTTAAATGAAGTGTAGCGATGTAATATTAAGTAGAATAAATGACATTAAGCCATGATAAGATATAGATGAGACACTGGATTCTACAAATTATTGAAAAATATTAATCGAATATTAACATTTTTTCCACAGTTTGAATATTTAATTTATTTAATGAAATATAATGCTAAAAGCTGTAGCTGAAAATTTAAGTGTGAAAAGTTTAAATGATATAAAAGAAAATCATATAACCAAAAACTTAACTTTGATGGAAATTTTAACGAATAGCACATTTCGTCTCCTAGAATATTCTCAATGCAGGAAAAAATGTTAATTTATTATTTAATTATTAAACGATATTTCAAAGTATATTTTATGAGTCATGAAAGTTATAAAAAACTAAATAGTAAACTGAATTTTGGGATATGAAAATAAAAAAACCATTTTAATTTTATTAAAATTGTAAATATAAAATATTCTTAAGTAACATTTTTTCTGTTTAGTCTGATATTAATATAATTCTGTAACATAGAAGAACTGTAATACCTACAATGTTTTCTATCAAAATTTAAAGTATGTAAAATCTTGAAATTAGAATAAAATAATTTTAATGTAAATTAAAATATATTTAACAAATTATACTGTTTTTTATGCCACTGGAAATGGGGCTAAATATGAAAAATGTGGACTTTTTGAATCGTAATAAGACAATCAATTAAATTTACAACCCTTTATAGTAAATTTAATCGTTTAATTACACTTTTGAGAAATATTAAGTGGTTTTTTTTAAGCAATTTATGTAACACTATGAAAAAGAGAGATAACAGATGATTAAAACATAAATTATAAACAGCGCTAAAAATTAATGATGATGCTTTTTCACCATTTAATTTCTTCAGAGTATTAAGCATTTCAATTCAGTGAGCTTCACAACCTGTTTTTAGATGAGATCCATTGGAAAGTATGAAAAGTATTAACTCAATCTTACACCCATTTTTACTTAACATCAAAATAAAATTATTCAATTTTATTTTGAATTTAGTATAATTATAATATATATGCCTTAGTTTTAACTTATAAACAATAGACAAGATGTTTCACAAGACTGAATTGTGATCATAAATTTCTATGGATAGAAATATTCAATATAACTTTAACAACCATATTTTTTAGATTGAATATAGGTATTTTTGATATGTAATTTATAAATACATATGCCTAGCATTAATTCAAACTTTATTAGTTTTGCTCACTTTATTCATATACTATGATTTTTATAAAATACATATTTCAAGTTGTTTTGAATAATTCAATTTTCTGTATTTTTCTATTAAGAAATAAAATTTTAAGTAACGAGTATATATGAAAGGGATTCAAATATTTTAGATTAATATACCTAGATATTAATTGGAATAAATTATTAAATTAATTATGTTTCCCAAATTAAAATATAAATTTGCATTTTGATTTTCTGTCAAAAAAATATTAGGATTAAAAAATTACATAAAGGATTTACTACTTCTAAATATTTAATATTTCTAAAAAGTTTTAAATCTTTATAATCATATAATTAAAAATATAAAATATTTCGAACATACTGAAAAGTTTTAAAAAATAGAAGTTCGAATAATAAAACTGTTTAACCACTGGCAAATTTTTATGTCAAAATGGACTTTTACATGAAATACAAATTGGCAATTAAATGAAATGAATCGTTAGTTTTTCCAGGAAATTCAAAACTGAGGAATCTAAAAATATGATAATTTTATGTCAGTTAAATCTAACGACTACAAATATGGAGGTCTGGTATGCTTGTCACTTCACAGACAATTTTTGACAAAAGGAAATGCTAAAAAGCAATGAAAGATTCGATTAAAAACTGATTTTTACCAAACGTAAGCGGTGTTCTAAATTAGTCGTTATTACGATTTAATTATATAAATGGCTTCTTTATAGAAACTAAATAAGTAATCGTAATAAGATTAATACTTGCAAAAATTTTTATCAGAAATATAATTTAAGAAACAGAAGTTTTTCATATAAGCAGGAGAAATAATTACTTTAATGAAATATTGAAAAAACTGATTGCAATTTCAATTTTGTTGACTAATCAAAATAAATTAGAAAATAAAATCATTTTCATTGTTAAACTTACCGAATTAATACAATTTTAATTTTCTATTGAATTTCCTGGAATTAAAAAACATAAAATATCAGTTGTTATATCTACAAAACATTACACTTCCAAGACATAAATGGTTTTTATGAATGAATGAATGCACAGTTTATAGA
>JAPDSC010088306.1:4572-75058 GCA_026290005.1 Latrodectus geometricus | reverse complement strand
GTTTCTCTGGTTTAAAGCAACACAATCTATATATGATTTCTTTAATCATTGTTGAATTGTGATTTCAGATTCCATTTTTTTTTGCATAATGTGTACGTACCATTTCTGATTATCGTGAATAAATATATGATAAATTATCTTTAATAAATAAATAAGTAGATTAAAGTAAATAAAATTAAGGAGAAATTATCAATCTTTAATTATTAGTAATAGTAAAAGTAGATTTATATCTTTAGCGCAATAATATGACTAAAATGTTCTTGATTACCATAAATATATGTTGATTGAAATGAGTTAGTTCTTTTTCTGCCTCTAGACTCTGTTATTCTATTAATATATGATTATAAAATACTTCTTTTTCAAAAAATAAAAATAAATAAACTTTGGAGATTTATTTGTTTTAAAATTCAGGTCAATCTTAATCGTTTGTTTTTAATTATTATTGTTTACATTTGAATGGATTATCTGAAAACGAATTTTAATTTTCGGAAGTAAACTTTCGATTACGAGGAAAGTTAGTGCTTAATTTATTTTAATCAATTTTCGTTTTTAGATTTCATAAATGTAGTAAGTGTAACAAGTTAACTTAAAGAGTGAGATTAAAATATTTTTATTGAAAAAAAATTTAATCAGTTTAAATTTGTTAAATATTTACAAGAATAAATTGAAAATTAAATTTTATTTAAATTGCATTACTTGAGTTAGAGTTTTTGTTTAACGCATGAAGTAAATTTGAAGTGTTTTCCTTCTTTTGTGTACCAAGTTATCATGGGAGCAGTTAGTATTGTGGTATTGTACAATATAGTTTTATCAGCGCCCTTGGCAAAATGACGATTTTTGTTGGCACAGAACAATCAATTGTTCTGTTGCAATCAGAATACGATCGGGTTTTGCTCAGCTTGGTGATCAACTTTAATCACAACTTGGCAAGAATTAAGGTGGGCACCCTTAAGTATAGGCTAACCTGTGGGCTTTATTTTAAAGTTTATAAATTTGATTTTCTTCTGTGGCATGAATGTTGTAGTGCAGAACCATACACCAAATATTATAGTATAATGCTAAAAACCTTTGACATATTTTATGTAATTCTGAATGATTATCGTTAATTTATGAATGCGAGACTTGGATTTATTATAAATAGATGTAATTAATTTACTAATTTTCAAAATATTCTTTAAAAAAATGTGTGACCTACTAAAATTGAGTAAAAATTGTTGCGAAATAATTAATGTTAAACTAGATGCTCTTATCAAATATGAAAGCATAGTCAAATTCAAGATACTGACTCAGGGCTGGATAGATTAAGATATCACCGAACAACCAAATAGAAAATATCTTGTTCTTAGCAAAATGTATAATTAAGAAGTACATGCAAGACAAGATGGAAGGAAGTTGTCTTGATGTGCCTTAAACTATAAATATTTCCAACTAGAATTGAGGACAGGGTTATGTGGGGAGATATGGTGTTAGTATGGGGCCTATTCTGAGCTGTAATGCCAATAAAGAAGATAAAAAAAATTTTATTTTTTAAAGTTTGTGGAAAAAAATAAAGCAATTTATTTGTATCTTTATAGAAATAAATTGATTAAAACTTTTTTTATTCATATTTCAATTTCTATATCAGTGCAATCTCAGAAAGAGTAATAATAAATTTAAAAATTTGTATAAGTAATACAAGACATGAATTTAAGAAGTAGGTCAGGGGGTACAGACAATAACATATTTATGTATTACATTATTCTGGAATCTGAAAAAAATTTGCTCGTTTTTAACGAATTTCTAAATTATTCAAGGAGAGATTGTTGTATGAATTGCTTATATTGTATCAATTTATGAACATTGTAGCTTTTTCTTTTGCCTCCATTCTACATATATCCTTCAAAAAGTGTTTTTGCAACAAAGATGGTCTTGTAAAAATCTACTTTAAACCGAGAATTTTTTCCTGTGTGCAATCAGTTATGTCTGTTGATTTCAACTAGGAAGACCCTATCAATTTAGATACGCAAACAACACCTTTATATCAAATAAATATAAAGAAAAAAGTAATTATTGGCTAACATGTCAATAATGCATATTAAGGAAGAAAGAAATCCTGTAACATTTTCTGGATGCAGACAATGATATATTTTTAATTTAATATATGTTATCACATATTTTATTATGTTAGTTTGTAATTACAATATTTTATTATAAAATATTGTTGATTTAGAAAAGTGTGACATTTGTCTCATTATACTAGTTTTAAAATTAAATGTACTTGCAGCTATAGATAATGTGAAAACAATACAATAAATTAAATATAACTGATATTTAGCTATAGTTTAAATAGTTTTTATGATACAATTTATTCTGAAATGCAAAATTTGTTATTGATGCAATCATTATATTATATCCTTCACTTCCACATTGTAGCCGGTGCAGCTTGTCCAATTTTGGACCTTGTGCCATAAAACCCAACCAACCATCCACAATGTAGCCTTTCAGCCAAAAAAATTGCCCAGCTGTTTTATCCTATTCAATATTATTATGAAAGAAAAATATTTAATTATATAATCATGTCTCATTTATTAAAGCATTGTTTAGTTTGATCACCTTAATTTATTAAATCACTCTTTACAAATAATGAGAACGAGGTCTTTGAGTTGCAAATGATAGCTATAAATGGTAATAAAGATCTTGGTAAAACATTCTGTCGAATATATATATCCTCTGTTAAACTGAAGAGTCTTAAGTTTGGACTGTTTAGATGAAAAAGTAGAGTTTTTTTCATCGCTAATCAACAGGAAACAAATGATAAAAGTTTGAAAGCATAATGTGAATATACTGTCCATTATCTATGCTGAGTTGGCAGCCGAATGAATGGCCCTCTGACTTCCGGTACTATAGCTCTTTTCTTTGAATCCCAATTTTGATTTGGCTATTTATAATTGTTCAAATTTGACTGTAAACTGTTGCTCCTAGTCTAATTAGCCTCTGTCAAAAAAAGCGACAAACCAAGCTTGAATAATTAAAATATTACAAATAATTCATATCTAACTTCTCAAATAGAACTAAATTTATGAACTTCAAAAATTATATTCTTCTGACAAATTTCAAAATTTTTTCATTTTAACCTTATTAAGATAAATATTAAACTTTTGGGAAGTTTGAGATAATTTATGTTACAGGTTTATTTTTAAGATTTGCTTTTAATTTTATGTTAAGCAATTTTTTATTTTCATCTGTTTTGATTTATTTTTTTAACTTCTATTTGAAATTAAATATATGCTTAATTTATGACTATTGACTGGAAATAAATTTGAAAAGTATGATAGAAAAGAAATGCATCTTATTTTATAGTTACAAACATCAGTTATTTAAAGTAATTGTTTTTATATTTGAAGATATGTTTTGATAACTTTCTATTCCCAAGTATTGTTAAGAAAAGTGATATTTGAGCAATTTGTTTGATTTAATTTAATCGCTCTTTTTTCATGAAATCTTCAGTTTATTGGAAAAATTTTCTTCTGAAATTGTAAAATACTTGCTGGAATTCTGTAATATTCAACAAGGACACTGGAATACTCCCCCATCATTAAGGGTGTTCTAGTGCACACGCTCTCGATAAATTTTTAAAGGGCATAATTTATGTGCTATAAATAAATGGTTACCGAGTTCAAAAACCTGAACCATGGATAATAATAAATGACAAGCATATAAATTTAAATAATTCATATCTGACACTTTATTATTTCTAATTTACTTAAGTAAGAAGGAACACTTTCAATGAGAAATAACAATATTTACTTGTGTTATTTATCAATGCCAGTATTTTTTTTTTTTTTTTTTTTTTTTTTTTAGAAAATCTTTTTTTGGTTTTAATCTTTTAAAAATCTTCACCAGCTAATCTGTTAACCTTAAATTTTTTCATCAAACCTTTGTGATCAGTCTAAACAATGTTCATCAAAGAAAACTCTCTCTATAGTGATAGATGCCTTAGGTAAGCAGAAAGCGTATTTAAGAAATTTTGATCAGATTGGTAGTTGCTATGTAATTATCCTGGAGCTGACCTTACATCCTTAGCCATTTTTCTTCACTTAAAATAATCATATCTTTGGTAGTCTTTTCTTGCTTCCATTGTTTCCAGTTTGACTGCAAACACTCCTCAGCAAGCACAACTTTGCTTATGGCCACGATTGGCAAGACAAGACGATGGCATGACAATAGTTCTCTTATAGTAGACCATCACTCTTCTATGATTTTTACTTTCATACAATACAGAAATGAATGATAAATTATTCTAAATAATCTTAACTTAATTTTTAAACTTTTTTGATCATCTATAAAATCAATTAATTTTTACCAGGATGATTTTCAAGCATAAGTTTATATGCATTTCCAAGTATGCACTGCAAAAGTTGACTGGGACATGTTTTTTGATAAGTCTTTAATGAGCAATATTTCATTTTTATTATATCTAGTGTTATAATTTTGTCTGAACTTAAAAAAGTTTATTTGTAATAAATCTACATTTTAGTTTTCTGGACAAGAACTTCATTAGTAAATTTGATTCATTTAAATCTATATATGGTTCAAACTTTCAAAATTTATAATTATTTGATTATAGTCATATAGTATACTTTGTATAGTACATGACTATACTTTGATTAATCATGTGTTTTGACCTGCATGTACTTTGTATAGTCATATAATTGACAGAGTGCTTAGTGAATAACCTAGGTGTCTAAAATTAAAAATTTGTAAAAGAAAAAAAAAAAAAAAAAAAAACAAAAAAACTTGTTCATTTTTTGGGGGATTAATTTTTAATGATAATAGAACAATTTCAGTTAATCACAAAATTTGATTTGTCTCTCAATGTAATGTTTTGCACAGAAGGATTAATTAGACCAGAATCTACAGTTCAAAGTGGTTTCTGAATCACTAAAAGCATGTATACTTAAAGTGGAATTTAAACCCATGAACTCTTAAACCAAAGGTTAGAAAAAACCATTTGTCTGCCAGTTTGGCATATATATCATAAAGTAGGAAACTTACAACAGGTATCTTTCAATTTTTGCATAGTGAAAAAACCAGGCATCTTTTATTCTATAGACTGCATATTTCCTCTAAATCATGGAGAGCTATTATAATGATAGTATATAGTATGTAGCATATTTGTAATATAGATGCAGTAAATGTATGTTTCATTGTTATATTGTGTTAAACATAGGTATAGACATATGAAAACTTGTTATATCACTGATTATTAAAACATATAAACAATAGGTAAATAAAAAATCTTGAAAAGAAGTTTTTATGTTTTCATTAAGGTTACAGGTAATGAAATCATAGTAAAGTAATTTGGATTATTTTTCAAAATTTTTCAGGACAAATTTTAACTGATGCCAATAAATGTTCTATGGTCCATATAAAAAACATTCAATATAAATTTATAAAAAAAAAATGAAGTTATTTTTTCTATCTAAAATTCTGGGTAATTCTTATTTAGTTGGCAGCAGAATGGTTAAAGCTCTAACCTCTTCAGCCTTAACAGTTTAATTTTGTTTTGATTCCCATCTCTGGCATGGATGTTTATAGTAGTTTAGAATCCACCTTAAGTGGTAGGAACTGGTTCAGTTAGACTACTATGTGCACAATGTGTGATTGGATTATTCATCAAATCAAACTGATCCTAATTCTTTTTGATGGGATTTACTATCTTTTTTTGGTTTTACCAAGCTATGTTTACAAGCTGCAAAAAACCAGGACAAATAATTTTTAAAGTAACTTTATTAAAATAAAAATAATTATTTTATTAGTTAATTTTTACTAATAAAAAATTTAATTGGTCTTGAAGTTTCCTTCTTTTACAGTAATGTATAAGCCCAAATGCTCATTGAAAATATCAGCAATAGGCTACAAGTCTTACTTACAGGGCTCGGAGTTGTCCTGATATTCCTGAAATTCCTGATTTTTTAAAAAACGTCCTGAAATGTCCTTATTTTTCAAAATAAATCCTGGAATTCCTTAATTTTTTATTACATTCTTTTGAAAGTTTAATTTCAATTAATAATTTTATATTTTTCAGTTGTAAATTTTTCTTTCAGTGGAATATATTTTTTCTTTCAACTGCTTTCTATGCAAAAAGAAAGAGAAAAATTTCCCCCTTTTTTGTTCTCTTTCAAACCGGAAATAGGGTTGCCATACATTCGTCTGCGCCTCGTTTTCAGCCATTGCTCACGCATGTCTGAAGTCAAAAAAATTTAGGTTTGGGTTTACCATTAAATTCTATTTGGTGCCTTTACAGACAAAGATTCTGATTTTAGTAGTGCACAACTATTTACAATGATATCGAAATTGTGAGAATTATTGGCCTACGTTTATGCGCATGCTTGAAATGCTTATCGCGCTGTTTTGGAAGATTTTGATGAGTGTTTTGAAAAATTTTTATTAGCAAGCTCAGAATTTTCTTTTTTGAAAACATTTTTTTTTTTAAAAAATGCCAAGGATAACGAAATTTTCCGACAAATGGTTGGAACTGGAAGATGGGAATAAATGCCTAATCAAGACATGGTGCCGAAGTGTTGACGATGTTCATTCTGTGGAGGGCTTCGTATGCAAAAGCAGATTCAGTGTTTCAAATATGGGTTTTAGACAAGTGCTTGCGCATGCAGATGGATTAAAACACAAAAAAGCTGTGAACTGTTACAAGAATCAAACACTATTTACTATCAAGTCATCAACTTCATCTGAATCCTCGACATCGACTGTAGTAGTGAATAACAAATCATGGCTTCCCAAAACGATATCAGAGAAAACCATTAAAGCTGAAACCATTTTAGTTTTGGTGGCAATAAAAAATAATTATTCTTTTTCATCTTTGAATGATTTAGCTAACATTTACGGAGAAATTTTTGATGATTCCTCCATAGCAAAAAATCTCAAATTATCTGACAAAAAAGTCAGGTATATGATTAATTTTGGATCAGGTCCGTATTTCAAAACTCTTTTGTTTCGGGATATCGGCACTTCATATTTTGTTTTACTTTTCGATGAAACTACTACAAAACAAATAAAGAAACAGTTGGATATTTACATCTCATATTGGTCTGATAAACAAGGTAAAAATGTCATTTGTTACCTCGAATCACATTTTTTAGGGCATGCTGAAGCCAATAAAATTGTAAAAATTTTATTAAGTTTTATTCAAAATAATGGTTTGAATTTAGAAAAATTAATGCAGTTGTCAATGGATGGACCAAGAGTTAATTTAGCTGTTTTAAAGCAAATAAATAGTGAACTGAGTAAGCAAAGTTTACCAGTACTAATTGATTTGGGTACATGTTGCTTACACATAATCCATGGAGCACTGCGTAAGGGTATTGATAAAATTGATTGTAATATTGATGGATTTGCTATAGATATTCATCAATTTTTCAAGCTATCTCCCGAAAGAAGGGAAGATTATCATTCCTTACAGTTAGAAATACTGGAAGAAACTTTAGCTAGACATAGTTTCCTTCGTCATGTTGAGAGCCGTTGGTTAACTTTGGGCTCAGTTTGTGAGAGAATTGTTGAGCAATATGATGTTCTAAAGGAATATTTCATTGTTAAAATACCTAAAGAGTCGAAATCTCCTCTTTCTGATAGATATCTTCGGATTATAAAACATTTGAAAGACCCTAAGACTCTGGCATATCTGAATTTTGTTTCATTTTTTTGTAAAACTTTTGAACCTTATTTACTTCTAATGCAAAAAGTCGAACCTTTAGTACATGTGATGTACAGTAAGTTAAATGAACTTGTTCGCAGTATTATGTTTAAATTTTTAAACCCAGAAGAAATCAGTGAAAAAAATGGAGTAAAGTTGCTACAAATTAATGTTGATTCAGGAAAAAATTCGTTAAATTTAAACAAGATTGAGGTAGGTCATGGTGCAAAAGCAATGCTGGAAGAACTTACTGATAAAACAACATTTCTACAAAGTATTAGAAGCTGCTACATAGCAACTTCAAAGCATTTGCTTCAAAAACTTCCTATAACAAATCCTTTACTACAAGATCTCCAGTGTTTGTCTCCTCATAATAGAAAAAAAGAAGAGTCTAGGAGTTCATGTAGCAGATTAATTCAACATATTCCTCATGTGAATAAAACTTCTTCAGACTTTGATAAGATGAATGAATAGTGGATTCTTTACATGTGTGAAGATGTGACTTTGATTGTGAATGACTATGATAATGATCAAAATATCTGTAAATATTGGAATGCGGTTTTCAATATAAAAGATGCTGGTGGTTATATAAAATATCCTACTCTTTCTAGAGTGATTAAAGCATGTCTGTCGTTATTGAATGTAAATTCCCAACCAGAAAGAGGGTTTTCAACTAACAATTCTGTTGTGACAAAGGAGAGAGCTTCTTTATCGGAATTAACCATTCAAAGTTTACGGATTTGTCATGATGTTATTCAAATGCATGGCAATTCTGTTTCCTCCATTCCATATACCAAAGAAATGATGCATTATATTCAGAAATCTCATGCAGAATATGCATCATATATGGAAAAATCAAAAGGTGTAACACAATTAGAGAAGAAAAGAAAGGATGAGGAAGATGTAGAAGCTACTAGGGAAAAAAAGTTTAAACAATCGCACCTATTAGAAAAAATTAATGAACTTGAAGAAGAAAAGAAAAATTTGCTTGATAATCAGTGTGTAGCTCAAAAACTTTTGGATGATGCAACTAAAAAATAGCATGTGCTATCAATGATGATAATATAAGTGATGTGAAAGTTGGACAAATGATGCTGTCTGCTGCTAATGCAGAGATTGTATCTGTGAATGATAAATTAAAAAAGTGCAGTATTAAATTATTGGAATTAAATGCTAATGCATTCAGTTCAAAATGAACATTATTCAATTATACATAAATTAACTGTTAATTTAAAGCATTTGTCATGTAACTTATTAATTTTCAGAAAATGTTCAGTATAAAAAGTTTAAATTTCTGTATTATTTTTTATATTGTTGTATTAAAAATTAAAAAACTCAGAATTTATTAAATAGTTTATTCCTTTCTAAAATGTGTTTTATGCATAAAACAGAAATTAATATGTAAAAGTAACATTGGTTTTCTTTAATTATGGAAATATGTCCTGAAAAATGTCCTGATATTTCTTGAAAATAGTGTCCTGAAAAAAAAAATTCTGTACTCCGACCCCTGTACTTATACTCTATCCCATTCCTGCCAAAGCAATTTAAATAGTCCAAGTTTCTGAGTATTTTAAAGCAGATTCCGGATTTATGAAGAAATCATATACTGTAATCCAGTGGTTTTAGGTCTGTTGAATAGAGTGGCTGTTCTCTCTCTCTATAGTTGATATGCCAGGAAAATGCCCTTTGCACCACTCTTTTGTTTTTCTGGTTTTATGAGCTTTTGTAGAATCTTATTAAAACACCCAGTTAACATTGCTAAAGTGCTTTTTGTACTATGGAAGTACAACAGCTTTTGAAATGTCCTATGGTTTATTCAAATGCTCTCATCCTTTAGTTTAGAAAACCAGAAGTGTTTTGTGCCACTTGCCCAAATTTTGGTTCAGACCATGACTGTTACTTTAGCCGATGTTCAACAATTGCTGGAGTGTTTGGAGCTTCTAGGGATCATATCCTTTTGTTTTAGGAGAGTCATGAGCTTGTTGAATTGCAGATTTTCTCTCAGTGCTGATTTATGGCCTGTCTTAAATTGGCATCTTTAGAACTGCATAATATATTGTTTTTTTTTTTTCAGTGAGAAGTTGAACTTTTTTGGAAATTATAAGGCTTCAGTGCGAGCTCTGCTTTTGCAATTGTCACACTAATCCACTTGTTCTCATTTCACAAGTGATCTTCACATCTAAACCTTAGGAATTAGTTGAACTTGTGTTTTTATGGCCTTATGGTTATTGTTAAATATTTTCCATACATTTTTGCTTTCTAATTGTTGCATTTAACTTTCTAATTGTCAATCATCATTGCTAAGCTCTTAAAGCAGTAAATTACCTCAGGCACTGTTTATCAAGGTATATTAAGTAAACCGACGATTTTGTTGTTTTCCTTGTTTAAATTAAATCTAAAATAGATCTTTTGCTTGACATAAAAAATCAAACTAGTACCTCAACTTAGAAATATTATAAAATATTTTACAATTAAAGTTGTGGACAAAAAGTACCAATTAGTAAGAAATTAGTCAATTTCTGTTATGTCTTTTTCTCTCTCTCTCTGAGTTTTTTACCATACTTTGTATATTATTAATTTTACTAAATTTTAATATTCTTCTTTCATATTTCATGTTGGTGTTCTGCTAGTTGAATGGTAAACTCTCTGTCCATTCAACTGGCACTGGTTTGTAAGTCTGTCAGTATCTCATGCAGTCAATTTTCATCTTGGTCATGGTTGTTTGTAAATATTTGAGGTTCATTTTAAAATAGCTCATGGTCAAATTAGCTCTAGTTTGCAAAAGTGATTATGTCAACTAAACGAAACCAAATATTAATTTTATGCATATTTTTCATAAATTGTTGAAAATGTATAGTAATTTTAAACACCAAGTCAATTAATTTGAAATTTTTTTAAAATGTGGAATCTTTGAGTATTGAAAGATTTTTTCTCAAATGTATTTTTCTGACTTTTATGAACAGTATTCTTTAAGTCATTTATTTCATTTCATTTCTAATATTGGGAAGGTTTTATATCTTTAAATATTACATTTGGTACAAGTTTAAATGAAGCACCTCTTCATTTAAATTGACTTAAAAAATTGGTTATGGTAAGCTTAATTGAACTTTTTATTGTAAAATTTAGTTTATGTTGGAAAGTTATCTGAATATTTTTAAATTGTTAGAGATCCTAAAATATGCTTCATTTAATTTAAATAAAATTAATTAAAATAAAATTCAGTTTATTGTCATTAAGTATAGAAAAATTTTTCCTCTTCAAATACTTTATAAAATTTGTTGCTAACTGTGACCGCTCATCTAATGTTTTTTTATTATATATATAGCTTACAATCCAGGTTGGATTTAAAAAAATCAACACTTTTCTTTAGCAAAAAAGAATACCCCCTTATATGGAGAGGAAATCTTTCTTAATTTTAATAAAAATACTTGATTGAATTTTTAAATGAATTGAAATTATATTATATCCATTATTTATTTTTACTTTACTAAAATCAATTGTAAATGTTTTTTCCCCTCTCTTTTAATTCAAAAATACTTATTATGATGAATTTTATTCTTTTAATTTCCAATGGTGAGGATTTTAGTTTTGCTATTATAGTCTTAAGCAATAAGTCTTCTCCTCTTGCATCATCCTTTTCGCTATTCGTTTTCTGAAAATAAATATCGATTTTGTTGCATCATTCATTGAATTTGAGTTCAAGGATCTCCTGGAGATTCAGAAAAAAATATTGCTGCTTTTATTTTTCCCCGTCGCGTGTTTTGATATTTTTCTTTAAAAAAATTAAATTTTAACGGAATCTGAAATTTTGTTTCTGTGAAATTCAGTTTGCATAGGTATTTTGTAAAAATTTCTGCTTTATATGGAAAAACTTGAAGATTATAAGAAAAGGAAATTAGGCATTCATAAATGGTTTACTTTAAACTTTATTAAAAAAAAAAAAAATAACACCAGAGACTTATCTGGTAGAAGAATTTTAATTTATAATAGCGGTTGGCAATAAACAAAGTATTTTATAATATTTTTAAGCTTGGAAACTCTTCTTTGATCTACTTCTGGGAAAAGTTATATTTCAAATTCCGTTTTATGTTTAATTTAGTGTGTTGAGAAATTTTTCCTCTAATTGTGTCTTTGCATTTAAATAATGAGTCATTCAAATATGACTTGTATGTTATATACACTCTCTGTATCATACTTTTATCTCATTCGATTATTTTAAATTCCTCTGTTCTTATTTTATTAATATATGGTAGTGTTGGCTGGAAAGATTATTTATTAATAACAACTATTCTTAATATTTGTTCGCTCTGGGTTTTTTTTACCCCTTTGTATTGTTGGCATTTGATTTATGTCAAATTTATCCTTAATTTAAATTAGCGAGTTTAAAGTCCCGCAATATTCGCGGGCCAAGTTTTCCAGTGGAAAACATTATTCAGTTTTCGGGAAAAATTAGTGATTTGGAAAATGTTTATTATTTACTTAGCTTCGTGCAAAATGCTGTTTTGCATTAGGAAATGAGGTCTCACGTACAGATTAAAGCTGAAAGCAAATAGATTAAGGTTTATAGTTTGATTTAGTTTTAAAGTTATTAAATATTTAGGCGATCAACATCCTGTGATAATTTTAATATAGTGCCTTTCAACGATTCTCAATTGATCCCCAGGTGAAAATTCGGTAGACAAACAGAATAAACATTTTATTTATATACTGTCTGCCTACCGTGAGAATAGTTCCCGCTAAGTAGTCTGATATTTGGATTTGTTATAATAATAAGAGTTGTCCATCTTAATTGTGGGTAAAGGGTGTTATGAATTAGCGATATTTTGTTTCAAGATGTTCAGTAAGGGAGAGAGAGAGAAAAAAAAAAACTTCATTTTTGGTGTCATTCAAAATGTAACGCGACTTGTTTCCATGACAGCATACAGGAGCAGACAAATTGGCGGAAACTTTTCTCTGGGTAGACAGGCATTACATAGAATTTGCAATTCGTCCGTGTACACGTTTTCTGCCGCTTGATTTGTACTTCTTGACACGGCGCCCCGTCATCATTAGTTGCGAGATTGACTTCTTCATTAGTTTTAAAAATATATTATTATGTACTTTATACTATTGCAAAAGTTTCTTATTCAAATTACGCGCAAAAAAAGATTATAAATTTATTATGTGTTAATTAGAAAAGTTTAATTAAGATCATAGTTAAAGTTTTTATTTACTTTTTTGTTTATGAGTCCCACAGAAATAAATGAAATTTCTATTATCAATCAACCATAACTATGAAATATTCATATGATATGGAAGCCAATTATATTAAATTAATTTTAGAGAATGTATGAGGAATTTAATTTTAAAGTTGAAATCTCATAATTATCAGTTATTTAAGCAAATGATGCAGTATTATTTCATTTTTTAAATATAAAATGGAATTAATTTATCTTATAACTTAATCTCACAAGGATGAGAAAAATTTATCTTATTTTTAATTCAATCAAAGTAAAAATTCCGTTTTATTAAGTACGAGAAAAAAAAAAAAAAAAAAAAAAAAAAAAAAAGAGAGAAATCATTCAAAATAAGTCTATTTTTTTAATTAAAATTTTTTTCAAGAATGTGAATAGATTTATTTACACTTTAAATTTTGCTTGTTATAAAAGTAAATGGTAAATTTTTGAATGTGTTTTTTTAAAATTTTATCTCTATACTATATGCTGTTGTACCTTGAGGGATATATAATAGGCATTAAGTAATTGTTTCCAATGAATAAATTAATTACACCCCTGCTGTTTTAGTTTTCGGAAGGAAAATCATTTGAAGTTAAACTTTTTTTTACGTATCTTTAATTTTGGAAATTTTTAAGAAATAAATGTGAAAATTTTAAGCATATAATGAAAAGCTCCCATTACAATAATTAATTATTGCTATTAATAATGAGATAGAAAAATCCTAAGAAGGTACTCTTCGATTGTTTTAAATAAATGAATTTCATAAATATTTTAAAGCTGTTTATACAATCCAATCAAATTTAAATATTTATTCTATTATATAGAAAGAATACTTGGGAATAGTTTTATTTTGAGTTCCCGTCATTTCGATTTTATTGTTGATATTTTTCTGTAGTTAAAAGAATTTATTTTCGGAGATCAATATTTAATTTATGCAGTAGGGGTTTGAATTGGTAAAAATAATGAGCCCAAATTTTCTTTTTCATTAAAGTGTTTTTTTTTTATTAACCACAAAATAAGAATTTTTCCGAAGTGGAAAAAAAATGTGACATTTCTAAGAGTGAGTAGTAATCAGGTTTTTTTCTTACAGATCATTTGTCATTTTTAAATGATTATTTTTCTTTAAAGAGAACTATTGTTTCATTAATTACTAATATAGCACATTAAGGAATTTTTTTTAATTCGTCTCCAAATGTTTTATTGTAGGTTCTGGTGTTTCCTTAATTTTACTTTCCAGGAAAGGATTCTAGAAAGAATTTGTATTTCAAACATATTTTTCGTATATGAAACATTTTATCTATGTGAAACTTAACTTTTTTTTAATTTCTGCTGTTATAAATAAAGAATCATATTGCAAATGTAAACTTAATGTATATTTTTTTGGATTGAACATTTTCTTTTTCTTCCTAGTAAAAAAATGTACTAGATAATTAAGATGATTTTTTTTATCAACTACTTTTTCTTTAAAATATTAGAAAGAATCATTTAGAATGCACTACAAGAAACGCATGCTTCTCAGATAGATAATACTGCTTTTCTGGTACTATTTCTTATTTCAGATTTCTCTCCCCTCCTGAGTTTTTAAAATTGTTGAGAGACTGTTTGGAATTCTTTTTTTGCAATTTTTGTTTTGTTTTATATTTTTCTATCTACTTTCAGAATTTTCTTTTTTACCTCAATTGATAAACACACTCGTTTTTTCAACAGCCATAAATCCTCAATGGAATCGGCTCGATCTCTTTCAACAAATGAAATTTCATAAATTCAAATGAAACGAAACTAACTGCAGAACAAGCGATGACGAACATTTTAATTTTTTCCCCTTTTCTATGTTCTAACGTGTGGGGAGGAGAGAGAAATTTTTCTCCCTTTCTGTGTCCTTGCGTACGGATAATAGAAGTTGAATTCGGTTCCACAGTTCTTTGATGTCAAATGTCTGATAATCTTTCATTTATTTTATTTTAAATTCTTTTTACTTTCTTCTAGTTAGAATGTTTCTTTTATTTTTTAATGAATCTTCCTTTTTGTAAAAAATTATTTTTATTAAAAAATCACGTAAGGGATTTTTTATTCGAATTGAAATCTAAAAAGTGGTTTTACAGTGTTAAGAAAACCAATACTTTTATTTTAACAAGCTCATTAATTATATTTAAATGTCACTTATTATTAAATTTATATACCAATATTATATAAAAAAAATTGTTTCAAGTAATTTGTATTTATGTTAATATTTAAATAATTTTAATGTAAATTAAGGACTTGAAGAAATAATTCAGATTTCTGGAGAAAAGCATGAAAAAAGTCCTAACCGTATTGCGTGCTCTTTTGGGACAGAAAATTTCTTCGGAAACTTCTTGTTTGGGATTATCGTATTGCGCAATCATTGGGCGGGTTTTTAATAGGCAATGAAATATTTTGCAAACGGCATGGCTTTCCATAACCTTGGGACCGTTGCTGATCGATTCTTGCCCAAACCACATGACCTGTGTATCATTTATATGAAAACTTAAAATTCTTTCCGGGTGTGCCTTCCAACGTTCTTTGCTCAAACTCTCTGCGCAATAAATGGAATTGACACTTGGTAGAAAACCTGTAACTTTACCCATTTAAAAAATTTGTTAGGAAAATTATAAAAACCGATTGCTTTTTTTACTTTATCTCTTGTTCTAATTTTAACGAGATAACTATATATTGAATAAGATAACAATATTTTAAACGAGAAATCTATTGAAGTTTTGTATTCTGCTGAAGTTTAGAAATATTGAAATTCTCTGTGATATACGGATATACGTCAATTTGAAACGGTGGTAATAAAATTTTTAATAAATTAGTTCTTACCCACATGTGCAGAAATTATAACAAATATGAATACGACATGGTCGTTGTCTCAAATGAAATAAGCCTGATAGACAAAAGCAGAGTGTGTATTGCTGTCAGAAATTAAGTATTTATGTGTGGAAAATGAATGCAGAATAGTGAAGTAATATACGCTGAAATTTTATTGAATAAATAAAAACGATCTATAAATATATATCTCACATTTTTATTTTTTCTTGTAATTATATTGCTTTCTGAGTGTTTCCCCCCTTTTAAATATAGGTATTCGTTCGTAGAGATAAGTATATAAGAAATGTCTATAAAATTGTAAATTGATTTACTAATATTTAAATTAAAATTCTAAACCCTTATATGATTACAGGGTCCCTCAGAAATAAAAGCTCCAAAGTCATTTTTGATTGTTGTAAATTTTAATCTAAATATTTTTTTAATTATATTATTTTTTTCTTTAAATTTATGTATCCATTCATGCCTTAAATAGACATTGATATAAGTACAGCAGAAATGACCGTAAACCTAAAGATTAAAAATGTTAATTTTAATATAAGTTTAAATAAATATTTAAAAAGGATATATGTATAAACTTGGAATACATATCATTCATAAACTGTTTTAAAATTCGCATTAAAGTGATTGTCTACTGTTTGTTCTTTCGAGTTTTCGAAAGGATTCTAAATTTGACTGCTTTTTCTATATTCTCTTATGTTTACAATCATCCGATTTTTGAAAGACGAGTTATAAAAAATGCTATGCTCAACTTCATTTGATGTATTTTATAGCATCATCTCTCGAATTTTGTTTTGATTGAAAAGTAATTTTATTGCCTGAGCACCTTTGATAAATTCTTTTACTGTTGTTTCATGTGGCAAGTGAACTACATAAAACGATATTTTATATAATTTACATACATTGAGGTTTTCGATTACGTACGATTAAAATTAGTTATCGTTATGTTTTTAAATATAGACTACGTATATATATAGTACTACCGGTACTTAAAGTTTAACATTGTCTACAATTTTTATCAAAATAATTCTAATGTGCATTTTTAAAAATTTATGTTATATTCAACGGATGTATTTTTAATATACTGAAGAATCCAAAGTTTAATTTAAAAGCTTGTATTGATAACTGTCTGTCCTCGTGTGTAAAAAATAACCTTTGATTGAAAAACAAACCGAAACAGCAAACATACTAAACGGTATGCTAACTTTTCATATAAAGATTCGTAATTATTCGTGAAAAAAATTGTACGTGTATTCCATTAATTAATAATTTCCGCAGCTAGTTCCCGCATGGTTAACTTTGGTGTTTAATTCAATAGTTCATGAATTTGAAACTCAGTTTCTAGTATCAGTTCACCTTCCCTATGTATATTTATGAACGTTTTTCAAATATTCAGTTATTAACAAAATTCTTTTTATTCATCCATTCAAGTTCAAGTACATTTTTTAAAATTTGTGGATAACACTCAATGTTAATAGTTTATTCAAATATTAATTCATTAGTTAAATTAATTAATTAATTTTAGTTTAATATTGGAAAAAATGTCTTTTGTTTAAGATATTTAGGAATAAATACCGTCAGTGGGACGAAGTATACGGATCTTGTAAAAAAAATTCCTTTTTCAGATTCTTTTTCCATTCTGGGTATTTTGCCATCTAATATTGTGGTTCTGTCTATGTTTACACATATTTATGTTTTAATCTTTTGTTAAAAAGTGAAATAAAATTTCAGTTACTTTTATTCCTAATTAGAAATTGACTTTAAATTTTTTTGTTACTTGTTTTGTATTTCTACTTTAAACTGTTAGTCCCTTCTAATTAACTTTGTTATGCAAAAAAAGACTCTTGAGCAATATAGAAACCAAATTAAAACTTTACATAAGAATAACGGTTCAGGGCCGGCGCTAGGGGTGGGCAAGGCGGGCCCTTGCCCGGGGCGGCAAATTGGCCCTAAAATTAAATTTCTCAAACTTTTAAGCATTTTCTCTTTCTAAAATAATTGAGTTTTGACCCATGATATACTAAACTTTTTTGTTCAAAATGAATCATATTTTTATGCATTAAGATATTTGGAATCAAACCCCTAACACCCTGAATATATACAGGGTGTTTTTTAAACATACAGCAACAATTTGTTTCGAAGATACAGGGCGAACAAAATTTTTGACATTATAACAACATTTTATTACCAAAAATTACAGGTAAAGTTTTTTAATCTACAAGAACTGTTGAAAATAATGACCTCCAGCTAGAATAAGAATGCAAGAAATTTAATGATTTTAAAAATTATAAAAATGGATTTGGACGAAAACTATGTTCGCCCTGTATCTTCGAAACAAAGCGAGTTCACAAAAATTATCAAAGGAAAAAATATTCTTAGAATAATCGAGGGAACAAACCCTTGAATTTTTGGCGCATGTTTAATAAACACCCTATATATATTAATAATGTATGAACTTTTAACTATTTGAAATGTCAAAATATTTGAAATGCAAGAAAACTCACAAGCATAAGAAATTTTCACTTAAAAATAGCTTAAAACTTAAAGAAATAATTTTTTTTATAATTTAATCAAAGGGACACAATAATAGAATTTTTAACCATGTGTCTTAATTTGTCGAAACATGTATCAAAACTTCAACATTGCTGATGATTGCAATTTTTTTACTCGTTTTATTTTACCATTACTCGTGGAAAGGGCTTAGGTTATCTCTTTTAATTTTTGTTATAAAGGGGCGGCATTTTACCTCTTTGCCCGGGGCGGCGAAGCTGCTAGCGCCGGCTCTGAACGGTTGTACTGTTTCTATAGCAAAAACTTTATTTATAAACGCTTCATCATTAATAAATATTTTAAGGTTTCGATTTATCATAAATAGGTCGTAAAATTGTTTATTTTACAGTATTGAATCAAATTCCATTACTTTTCGAACCAATCGTTTGAAAAGTTTTTAATTTTTTTCACATTGTAGGAAAATAATTACAATTATTTTTTTTTAGTGGTTTTTACATGATTTTTATTCTTTAAAATATGATTGTTTAGTTTGTTAACTAAGTTATTATAATAATAATAATAAGGATTTTGTATCGCGATTCATTTCCTTAATTTGTATTATATATAGTGAATAACACTATTAATGTAGTGATTATTTTTAAAAAAATAATTTTTTTTTAATTATCTGGGTTATTTTTTTATTACGATGGTGAAAGTAATTATTAACGGTAAATATTTAAATAACCTCGAAAGGTTTAAACTGCAATTTTCGAACGACCCCCCACTTTGTTTACTCATCAGCTGGTACAGCAGCCGGTTCATAGCGTGGAGGAGTGGTCTTTTTTTCTTATCGCTACAGATTGGCTCGGAGAAAGCTATGGCGGACGTTAAAGATGGTGACGCTAAGCAACCGATTTCAAAGGTAAATATATATAACGGCATTACGATCATCATTTCACCAATATATTTTACACCAGGAAACAAAATTTTGATGTAGTGTTTTTTGGTTTTCACTCTTTGAACTCGCAAAGTTTGTTTTGGTTGGTGCGTTCAACTCGTTAGGAAGCGTTGATGGTGGCAAAACAATAAAGCGTGCTTCGAGCGGTTTACGATTTTTTCTTTCTTTCCTATTTGTAGTTGATGTTATTTTTTTAATATACTCACTAGGTTTTTTAAAATTATGTGCTAGTGTTTGTGAATGTATGTGTTTTATGTTTTGATTTTTTGTCAAAGGAAATTAAATACGCTTTAATTTCATAATAAATGTTTCATTATTTAAGACATGCCAAAATATTTTTAAATTTTATTCAAAATATATTTGAATTTGCATATTAAAGCTTTGAGAAAGTAAGTAAAATCCAGCTTTTGTGGAGTTGATGTTATGTATTCTAACTGTATTATGTTTATTTTCAAGTGTTCAGCATTCATTTGGTATAACAGTTTTTTTATTGTACAGATTTAATGTTATAATTATACATTATTTTTTTAAAATAGACATTTTTAAAGATATTGTATTGAATACATATTTGCTTTAAATTTTTGAAACACTTTTGTGAGTATTTAAACAAGTGGGGAAAAAATAACACACCTAGAAAGAAATAAAATCTTTTTTACTTTTATTTTAAAAAAATTAATATATTTTAAAATTCTATATTATTATTTATAATTAAATTTTAGTGTTTAGCAACTATAATTTATTAAGTTTTCAATTTTTGAAATACATTTTTAGAATTTAATGTCATTGTGAGATTCTGATATTAAAAGTACACTATCTAACTATGTTAAAAAATTTTTTTTGCTATCTTTTGAATATATTCCTTCTTTTTACAGAGAGTGAAAGAGCGTAAGCATTATACAGAAGATTGCTTACAAGATGAAGAGATTGAAGGACGGCGTATGTTCTCAGTGGAAGAGAAGCTTACTTGTGAGGGCTTCGAAAGTTGTTTTGTGGATGAAATGAAGGGAGAAGGTGAATGTTATTTCTGTGATTATTGTTGTATAGTATTTGTTTTTGCACCACTGTTCAATAAATTGTAAAGGAGAAATGATGTTGTAAAAAAGGGTTGTAAAATTTTAATCAAATTCAATTATTTCTGTATTTTAAATGTATTTAAATTAGCTATGCATTTAGTTATCCCTTTTTACATGCATATAAGTTAAATATAATTGAGTCAGGTATGTAATTGATGTCAGTTTTTACATATTTTAAAACCAGAGCTTTTGAAAAAATTGTATTTATATAAAGACTGTTCAGATAAGTACAGTTTTAGGTATTTTTTTACCGTTTCCCTTGTAAGCATGAAAAAGCAAATATATGATCTTCCCCACTGCAAGTATATATGATTTGTTATCCCTTTTAATTTTTTTGTAATTTGGGCGAGTAAAAATTCAAAATCAGTCTATTGTGAATTTTTTTTTTGAATTTACAGAGATGTTACTTTGCAGTTTAGCATACTACAATTTTTACAGAAATATTTTTATGAACTATAAACATATATACATTTTTTCCATGAAACATCATCCAACTACAGAAATAGACATTGATGTATAATGTTGGATAATTAACATTATACTGTAACCATACTTATAATCTTGGACAGCTAAGTTAAGAATATCTGATATCAACGTACAGAAAACATTAGTGCCATTAATAAAAACAAATTCTAATAATTACAGGATATATACATTTTTCTGTTAGTGAAATCTTTAAAGAATATATATATAAACTAGTAATAAAAATTATAATTGATTTAAGTATTCTGATGTTTAATGTTTTTTGCTAATGAATAGATTTAGCTTATTTCTTAAGAAATCACTATCAATCATGTCTGTGGGAAGCTAATTGTATTATCTATTAACATTATATTTTTATTTGTTTAGTGGATATAATATTGTTATTTTGTATTTTACTAACCAAGATAAAAGAAAATCAAAATTAAAAATTACATATTAATATAAAAAAATTATAATTTGTTTATTTTTAAAAGTGTCTTTTTTCTGATGAACCATCGTATAAAATAGCATTTTAAATATTTTATAAACTTGACAAATATTCCATATCTTTATTGACCAAAAGTGCATTATATATTATATTTTCTGTATTATGTGCTAATTTTTAAAAGGAAGATCTAAATTTCTGAGTTAAGCATACTAAAAGTAAAACTTGAATTTATATGTATATTTCATTTTTATTGCGAGAATTTTAAAACTGGATAGCAGTTTTATAGTTAGATATTAAAAATTTGTTTTTATATGATAATTAATAATTATTAATTTTCACAAAATTTTTTCCAGTTGGCTGTTAGTTAGAAATTAAGAAATATTTGAACATCTGTTCTTTAAAAATAATTTATGTTTCTATTGGTAATATCCTGTCCTAAAAAAAAATAACTTGAAGTAGAAAATCTTTCGGATATGCATGTATGAACATTTAAATATTTTTTTTGTTCAAAATAAGCGTAATTCTATTAAAACTAATTTGTTTACGTATATTATATTTAATTTCTTAAAAAAAATTAATGAGAAAATCTTTTAATATATTCTACAATCAGTGAGAATTCAGCACTCTAATTGTACAGAAATTGATGGAAATCAGTGTAAAAAGAAATTCCATAATAAACAACATTTTTATAAATATATCATGTTGCAATAAAGAATGACTGAAGTAGTCAGTAAATTGTAGTTATGGTAATATAAGCAGTGTCATGTTCAGGTATAAATGGATTATACAATGCTTTTTTTTTAATATCTTGAGGGATTGATTTTCCGTTAACCCTTTCCGCACTACCGTTTAAAGTTAAAATTTTAAGGAAAAAACTTGTAGGCTGTCTCTTTAGGCCTTAAATAGTATACAGTAAAAATTTGGTAAAGATTGCACTTACCATTTCAATTTTGTGGGTGTTCCATCACATGGAACACTGTTCAGAAAGGGCTCTGAGAAGCAAGCATTGCAGGGAAACATGCTAATGCACAAATCTTTCGCATATGAATGAAAAAACAATGCATTATACCTGTGTAGCAGATTTAGCATAACCCAGGATGCACCACAAGGAAGTCTACTCTACACCCCCCATTCAAAAAAAAAAAAAAAAAAATAGAAAAGAAGAAAAAGTGATTTTTATGCTATACATAAAAACATACTTAAAGATTTGTTTGAAAAAGAATTTCTAGAACAAGTCTCAATTATCTTTACTTGGCCCACTTATTAATGTAAAATCGGGCAGTGACTTCTGCACAATCTGTTTATTTATCCAAGTAAAGTCTTGGAGTGTGTAGAGTTGGGTAAATTATCGCCATCGTCTTCAATTGCATGCTATACACCATCACTATCGGGCTGAGGCTGTTCAAGTGGTATAGGAACATATTCCTCTGTATCACTATCTGCATTCTCAGATTCACTACCAGAAGGCAATTCTTGAAGCATTTTTATTGTTTCAGAAAGACTAAAACCTCTCCGTGCCATTTATTTGCAATTAACAAATTTAAAAAATTAACTAGAAATTAAAATTATATTTGGATAGAAAAGTATAAACTAAAATATACAAATTCAAAAAAATATTTAATACTACTAGTCAATCTTATATTATTAGTCTACAGTAATATAAAATAAGTAGTAGCTGAAAGGAAAATCGAGAACATAAAAATCATGCACCTTCTATCTAAAGGTGACTTGAAATAACTGGTATAATCCTAAATCCCACTGAAGGTTCCCAATTCAAGAGGCTAAAAAGGGTGTAAGAATATTTCCCCCATACTAGAAATCCTTTCCTGTAATTTCATGACATTAGTTACTTTCTCCCCGAAAAAGAGAAAAATAGTAAACATAAACACTGATGTTTACCCTCATCATTGCGTTCAAGGCTAATCCTGCTCTGGCAGCATAAATGAAAAGGACCATTGCGGCGCAGTGTTCCAAGGGATGGAACGCCTTCTTTTATCTAATGATTCTACGTATACTATATACATAAAAAATTTAAAGTAATATAGAATAAATAGTTCAATGGACAGGCAACAAAATAACCCAAAAAAATTTTTCCAAGCATTTATATTACAAAAAAAATTAGGGAAAATTTCTTATAAAGTATTTGTTGATTTGTGTGGTGCTGCCATCTATTATCAAAGAAGAAAGTTTAAAGAACATTTTAAAAAAAATTATGCATTTATCTCTAAATGTAATTGTTTGGTAACAATTTAAAGTTTGGTGTTCCATCACATGGAACACTGCTCTGAAAAGGGTTAATCATTTATTGTAGTTTGTTTGGAATATGGCATGGGTAATATTAACATCCAATTATATCCCAGATTTGTTTGATAGGTAAGATATCCAAAGAAATACAGGAGGATCTTGTGGAACATTTTGACAAGTGCCTACCATATGGTCTGGCATTATCACCTTGGTATTTAGTCTGAGCTAATATTATCTGATAAAATACATATATCACATATCATTGACTTCATATAGTCATCAAAGCACTTAAGGTGATCTATTATTTTAACCAATGACATCTCAAATGCAATGGCATATTGTGTGAATGGCTCTCTAGTTGTGGCCATATTGGATTCATTATGATATTGCCATCACTTTCAATGTGATGTCAGTACTATTGTATGAATCACCAGAAACTACCACATTATATGGCTCAGAATTTTTAACAGCTTCATCCTGACTTTATCACAAATAGAGACATCTGTGATGTTGGGTGAGTGGCAGTCTTTATGAACATGTGCCCTTTAATTCCATTGATTACCAAAAAATAAATAATGGTCCTATCTAAATGTCAACATCTTGCTGTAGAATACTCCTGATGTTAGAGCATAATGGGCTTCCAGAGCAAAATGCAAGAGTTTAACAAGGTTGCTATTTTTGTGTTTGCAGATGTGTCTTTATTTTTGTTTAAATCATTCCGCCAGTATTGCCATTCATCCCTGGAATGCACCACAGCTCTGTAGATATATGCAAGCTGCTACCTGCTGCAATTCACAAAGCAAGGACCAACTTGATTTTGACAGACTAATCCATATATGCTTGATTCATTTATCTCCCCATTGAAAGGCTCTATCAATTGTAATTCAGTTTCAGATATACTTTGTAAAAATAATTTTGCTGTTAAAAATCTTATAAAATGATTATTCTTCCCTACAGAACAATACCAAAAAATAAGTAATGGTTGCGCATTGCTTGTCTGATATCTCATCACCTTTGTGCAAAAATATATTTCACATAATTTCTATAATTTGAATATGTTTGCCATTTAGTTTTCATATTCTTTGAAATATAGCCTCATGCTGTTGTATTTTTACAGTCGCATGAATTTTATTTATTTTTTAATCTTTCTTGGCTGAATTTTCTATTTAACTGCAACAGTGAATGCCTGAAAAAAAAAAAAAAAAAAAAAAGCAAGATACTGAAAGTTTTTTTCTGCATTAGAATGGCTCCATTAGATTAGTTGCAACATTAATTAAACTATTAATGAATATGATGATGAATTAATTTATTATAATTTTTTATTGCTAATATATGTAATTAATCTATTTTTATAAAACAAAATGCATTTTCTTGTTGACTGTAGAAACTACATGTAATCTTAAAAATGAATGAGCAAATTTTCTGCTTTATGCATTTTTGTGTATAGATTTTGTATATCTGCATAAGGAATGGTTTATAACACTACATTTACTCTTAGATTATTGCTTTCTATATAAAGCTAAGATGCAAACAATATCTATAAATAATTTGGCATTGTTAAATAATTAAAAAAAATTTTATATCTGGGTTATCCTTACAGTTGCACCATTAGATTAAGAAACAGTGGGTTCAACAAAAGTGAATGAGTTATGAATGATTATTTATATTTTAATTTCTCTGCTTTGAAAATGATAACATGCCTTTAATTATTAGAAGCTAAAAATTCTTTTCTTAATTCATTTTAGATTTCAACTTGAAATATCTCCAAGAACATGGATTTGTCAAGCCAGTTCTATTCAAAGATAAAGCTGGCTTGGGAATGCGGTATGTTTATTTTAAACACATCTTTTTTTTTTTTTTTTTAATTTTTGACCAAATATTGTATTTAATTCTAGTTTATTTCAGTATTTATTTTTGAAAGACCATTTTAACATACATTTTTTGGAATTTTTAAAACTTTTTACTGAGTTTGGTTTGGTTTGCTTTGTATCAAACTTATCTTGTTAACAAATTTTCATATTTAAGATACTTTTTATTTCTGGTTCCAAAGTCTAAGTTAATTGAAAAAAAAAGAGTTAAATTCCGATACGAGAATGATTAAAAAGATGCGATTAAAAAGAGTTAAATGCGATTAATAAATTTTAACAAACTGTGCCTATTTATATTTAATAAAAAATTTTTTTAATCTTTGAAATGTAAATTTCTTTTTATTTTTACACTTTATATTAGAAAAATAAATTGAATTTCATAATGTGTGTCTTTCTGATCATATTTACATTTGGTAATGATATTGCTGATTAAAGCTAAGTAAAGAAAATTTAATTCAGTGCAATTCTGTGCAGTTGAAATTTTATGTCTAAAATTCTCAAAATTGCTTTATATCTGTTCTGAAAAAACAGGAATTTGTGGGAAAATACTTATTGATTATTGAACAGTGTGTATTGTATAGAAACTTTTCTTGACAATAATTCACTGATCTATCACCTATTATATTCTTTATAAGGTTTGTAGTTCAGTACTGCAAAATGGTAGTTGGAATTATCATGGAAAATTCCATAGAATTGGGTATAAAAATAATAATAATGTTGCTGCTTCCTACTTGGACAGAAGCAGTTTTTTTATATAAGCTTGTAAGATATTCTATCTATGATAAAAAAAATTATTTGGTCAAGTTATGATCCTAATGATCATGCAAATAAATTTGTTTTAATACATGCATTTTTATTTTCAGCCTTTGCATATACTTTTATGTTAAAAATAATTATAAGGGTAATGTGTATACAGTGTGCATATTAAAATGTACTTTTATTTCTCAACTGCTTTTCTGCAAAATAAATAAACAAAGATGGAATGGCAGCAAATTTGTCATTATTATTATTATTGAAGATTCAAGATTTGTTGTGAATACCTAACTTATGAGCATGTTACCAGGTTACCAGGCATGAGGTTATTACCATCTGTGCAAAATGGAAAAAATGAATGCTTTGTAATTATTTACATATGGTATTCTAAATAATAAATGCCTAATATTGTAGTGATAGCGACAAATCACAGGTCCGATGTTCTATCCTTGGGCTGGAAAAGATTGACTCAGGTTTTCATACCTTCAGTGGATTGATAAAACTGAGTACCAAGCATGCTTGGAAGCAATACAGTGTTCGTTTCGCATTAGACTGACCACATAATTGGGACAATAATTCAATTTCCTGAACCCTTAGTGAAGATAACTATTATGAGCAACTGTAGGCCTTGGCCCCTCAGTGAGCTATCATGCCTTAGAGTTTAGTTTTATTTATTTATTTTCTGTTTCCTAAATAATAATTCTTTAAATGTGTTTTTTTTTAACTTAAACTTTTGGCTAGTTTCAAATAATTATCTAAATTTTTTTATAATTGAGACTTGCTTTTATTTTTAAATTAAGAGATTCTTTATTATTTTGAACAATTTTGATTTTATTTTAACTTGTTTTTGAAAATTAATAATGTTTAACATATGATTGCTGACTGGAAATAAATAGGAAAAATATAACTGAAAAGAAATGATTTATCTTTTATGATAATTACGAACAATAGATATTTAAAGTAATTTTTTATATTTAAAGGTGATCCCATAGAGAAGAATATATATAATATAATCTATATATATTTTCATAACTTCCTATTCCCAGATAGGGGATATGTTATAAAAAGTGATTTTAGAGCTATCAGTCTATATATATAAAAAAAAAAAAAGTTATGAAATTATATTTAAATACTTCTATAGGAATAATTGGCACTTCTACATTGAAATGTATTTTTGCAACTGAGTATGTATGTTTAATTCTAAATTATTGTTTATTTTTGCTGCTTACAATTTCTTATGCTTTTACTATTTCTTTTTTGCTTACCTTAAATTTCAGTATTTAGGAAGTAGATTTATTGAAAATAAGAGGTTTTTTTTATGAATTGTTTATCTTTGGTGATTAGAAAAAAAAGTTGCTGCTAACAGTCTCCTTCTTGCAAAATGGTAAAGTACTGAATAATTTATATTAGGTGTTTACTTAAGCATGAGTTTTTATGAAAAATGATTAAATGAAATATTAACTTAAAATAAAGGTTAAATGATTTGTAGAAGTTGTATGACTTAGCATTGTGTGTGTTAGTATTATTTAATGGAAGGGTGTCAAATAAAACTTTTTAAAGTATATAATTTCAAGTTTATAACTGTGCAAGTGAGAAAATGTCTTTCCTCTGCTAAATCGTGACAGATAAAAATCAGTACTGGCACTCATTTTTTGTGAATTTTACTACTTTCTGCATGCTTTTTGAGCTTCTTTCTAGTCGGTGTGATGAATTATTTTTGGGACTTAAAAAGAGATGTTTATATGTTTAATAGTCAATAAAATTAAAAATTTATTAGTCATTTCACAACAAACACTAAGTTTATTCTACCGAAATTCCAAATGCATATTACTAACTTGTATTTACTACAATTTATTAAAATATTTATTGAAAATATTTTCTTATTGATAATTTTTGTTTAGTTTGTAATAATTGTGAGATTTTTTCAGTAAAAGTATCATATTTATTAGAAATTATACAAAAATTAGCTGTTGAATATTACAATTAAACTAGAGCTACTGGGATATTTGTGAAGATCTGAATTTTTTTGGGATGCTGTTATTTCATCAAATTTATTTAATTATTCGCTCAAAAATAATTTTCACAGTTTTCATATTATTTATTTCTTATGTTTCATTATGTGAATTTGCATTACATGCATTGCATTTCTGTGTTCATTGAAGTAAAAAAAAATTCTATTTATTCATATTGAATAGTAATGAAATGTATTTAATTGTCAATTATTTTTATGCCATTTTATGTAATTTATTTATATATTGTCTTATAGTAGGTAAATTAAAAACTAATTTCATTATTGTAGAATGCCGAGTGCTAATTTCACAGTGAATGATGTTCGGCAGTGTGTTGGTAAGTTACCCCAGGAATTTACTGGAAATACATTTAATTAAGCATTTTCTCTTTTCATTGAATAAAAATCTTTGTAAGTGTAGTGAAGTAATTTTCTCGACTTATAGGAAGCAGGAGAGTGCTTGATGTCATGGATGTCACTACTCAAAAAGACATAGAAATGACTATGAAAGACTGGTGTAGATATTTTGAAAATCCGAATAGAGATCAACTTCTTAATGTGATCAGCTTAGAATTTAGTCATACAAGACTTGAAAACTATGTTGAATCACCAACATTGGTGAGTATAAATATTTATTTTTCCATCATTATTGGCTGATTGTGACTGGCTGTATGGTAGTTTTTGAAGATTAAAACATCACTTAACCCTTAAAAATCTAAAATAATTGATTTCAATCAAGAATTCTTTGTAAAAGAACAAGTATTGCAAACTTATCCCCAAAAAGAATTTTCAAGATACTTAACGTGTGAAGTAAATTAATATTTTAGAAAAGAAATCCTGCTGAAATTAAGTTGTTTTGATTTATATTGATGTTGAAACATTAGCTACATATTATGTACACTAGTAATAGTAAAAGTTAAATCACAAAATTATCAAGGTTAAGATCATTCCACAATTACATTGGTTTTGGGTGTAAAAAAATAAAAAAATTTTTAATAAACTTATTAATGAAAAGTTTATTAAACTATAATTTGTTTAATGGTTTCTTTTATATAACATTTATATTAATTTTTTTTAAAGTGTTAATATATAAAAGTTTATGTAGCTTATTTCAGTTTAACTTTTTATGTAAAATGAAAACAATGTATTTTTTTTTTTTCAGTAATGGAAAATTTGAATAAAATTAACAGTCCTATAAATATTTTGAGTATAAACTTATATGCTGTAATGAATATTATATTTGGATGTTATGGAAGTAAAAATTTATTTAAAACAATAAGAAACTAATAAAATTTTTTATAAAAAAATTTGCTAATGAAAGAAGGATGACTTTAAAATAGTAATTATTCTTTATGTTGAAAAAATATTGATTCTTTTTATTCATCATAAATTTTGATGACATAAACATGATATCAATATTTGCTATGGTTTGTAATTTTTTCTTATACTTTTGCTGCAACAAATATTACAAAAGAAAATGCTTTACAAGGATTAAAATAACCAACTAATTTTGTATTTCAGAAAAATTCCTTTTAATGCCCAAATATAAATTATTGTCCTACTTATCCTGTAAAAATTTATTTTGAGTTAGTAAGCTACAGTATCCCATTTTTAATTTTTCTTTAAAGAAATTAAATTTATAATTTTAGTTATTACATATTAATATGTTGTTAAATTAGTAGCTCAAATTGTGAAAATCATGCAATTTTAATTGACTTAGATATAACTCACCTGAAAAATTATTTGAGTCTGATTAATTTAATTATAAAAAATTCTTTCTTAATAGAATCTTGTTTATTGGTAGGGAACAGAAACAGAGTTTGGCATTTAAAAAATCTTATATAATTAAAAAATATACTCTTAAAAATGTTTTGATAATTTTTTGTTGAATAAATTTTAAAATAAATGGAAGGTTATGTATATAAGCAGAACATCTTATTAATTTTGTCCCAGTTTATATATATATGTTCTTTTAGTATATACAAATTGTATGTAACCAATCAAAATCATTCATTTTGGTAAAAAAACAATATATATATATATATATATATATATGTATATATATATATATATATATATATATATATATATATATATATATATAAATAAAGACTTTGACCTTTTAATAAATCTGCACAGCCTAAGAACAAGAATGCAGATCATGAATCTAAAAGAGAAGTATCCAATATTTGATGTCCTCTACATAAAGTACACTCAAAAAGGAATCATAGTTTGTGTGGATGATCAGTACCCAACCAGAAAAGTGGAATAACTCTGGGGAAGTCATTCTTTAATCCCATTACAGTTGCATGTAATCTCAAGCTATATTGTTGAGTATTCACGTAGAAACATCTATAATAAAGCTAAGCTGAAGCTGTATAATAATGGTCTGTTCTTTAGTTCAACATTTCTTTGGTTTAATTCCCTCTTCAGGAATCACTGTTTGCGCAGTGGTTCAGAATCAGAATCCATTTAAAATTATCGTAGTTAAACTAGCGCTTGTGATCTAAAACTGGCCTGACAATTTAAACTGAATATATATATAAAATATTTAGTTACTTTTAAATGTGTATTCTTTGTATATATAGCCTAATAATTTAATTTGTTTGGATGTATTAGAAATTCTTCACATTTTTTGAGAACCAATGTAAAAATACATTATGTGATAAAATAATAATCTCTCCATTATTTAAGTTGAAATAAAAAAAAATATGGATATTCTCTAAAATAATTTTCTATGAATTTTTAATATTATTTCTTTTTTTTTTTTTTTTTTTTTTTACCTACACCATGCCTTGGCATGACTACCATTAGTCTGAGACAGGCTGCCCAATAGAGTTCTTACAGTCAAACAAAGTAAGAAAATTTTTTAGCAGAGTTGACTGTTGCTGTGTCCAAACAAGTCCAAACAAGTGATCTCCTGATATGTGAAAGACTGTGCATAGTGGGCAAATCGGGGTGTCTGTCAAACCAAATCTGTGTAAATGAATTAAAAGTTAGTCATGTCCTGTTTTAATTCTAAAGTTGGCTACACCAAAAATTCTGGGCAGGTCACGAAAGATGGGTTTTTCCATCAAGTCACTCCAACTCTTTTCCTCCACCAAAAAACCCCTTTAAGATGCACTTTAAATAATTGAAATGTAGTTATGTTGTTTTAATATTGTTGGAGTTGTAGACTTGTATAGTATTCATTATTACAGTGTGACTGTATTATTTGAATTTCATATAGTTGTTTTAATATTTGCATAATTTATTTTATATTAATGTGATTTTTTAATAATTTTAGGTAAGACAAGTTGATTGGGTAGATTGGGTTTGGCCACGACATCTTAAAGAAAGTCAAACTGAAGGGACAAATTCTTTAGATGAAATGAAATATCCCAAAGTCCAGAAGTATGTATTTTAATTTATATAGAAGGTATTTCATAAGCTGCATTTATAAAATTATTTATCCTTTGTGGAAGTAGTTCTGAAAATTGCTAAACACAAGTAACTAACATAATCACCAACATTAATTGTTCACCTTTTCTGTAACTGTTGTTGATTGTGATATAAATCTGATTTTTCATTAAACATTATGTAGTCTGTCTGATTTTTCATTAAACTTTAATTATTTTACCCCCAAAATATTTTCTATGTTGAGTAATTACCAAAATCAAAAGATATATATTAGTCTTAATTTTTTTTTTTATGTGAATTTTTGTTATTTACATTACTTTTCTAATTTTGTACTTTTTCATTTAAAAGATCACTTTCTCAACACCTCAAAATCAATATTTCCTGTTAAAAAATAATTTCTATATTGGAGTTCATATACATTCATTTAAATTTAATTTTTATTATGTTTCAATTTTTTAAATTTATTTCTCACTTTGGAAGTTCAAAATATCATTAAAACATGTTTCTGAAAATTACTTTAAATTCATTCTCTCCCCCCCCCCCCAATGAAAGTCTTGCATTATAAGATAGTTTTTAAATAACACATATTTTAAATTAATATTTTTTATGATTCAGTTCATATTTTTTTATAACTTATAACCATTGCATTCTTAATATTTCATTCTGAGTATCAATGTTAATGTTTATTTAAACATTATCTGTTAAATTGTTTATTATAAAATTTCACTATTTGTATGGTATTTAAGTTATATTAACTTAATTTAAAATAAAATTTTAAAAAGAGTATTTTTTTTATATATATCAATATGCTGTAAATTCTTAAAAAAATTTTGAAAGGTTATTTATTCTGTTTTTAAAAATTCAGACACTATATTTAAAATGTTTTTAGGTATTGCCTAATGAGTGTTAAAGGGTGCTATACAGATTTTCATATAGATTTTGGAGGCACATCAGTATGGTACCACATTCTGAGAGGGAAAAAGGTATTTTTCTTTATTATCATTAAAATGTGGTTAATTGCATTTGTTTGTTAATAAATTTTCAGTATTTTAACTAATTTCCTTTTGTTTAAAAAAGTATTACATTTAATGTTTAAAAAGATCAGACTTCTCATGTGAAAATTTAATTATATTTTTGCTGGGGATAGTGATTTCATATAATAAATATTCAAATTTTTCAAATGGTAAAAAAAATTTTCTCATATTCCAGTATGATTATGCTAAATAACATGATAAAAAATATAAATTAAGAACATTTAAATGAAATTTTAAATTTATATTCTTGTATTAAAATTTATAACAATTGATTCATATTGTTAAGTTTAATGTTTCCTTGAATATTGGAGGTTAGTAAATTTTTCATATGTCTATAAAGTTTATTTAGGAGATTAATTAGAATGTCCAATAAATATTTACTTTAAAGATAAAGCTTTCACTTAGCATAAAATGTTTGAGATGAATTTTTCAGTCTTAGAATTCAAAGTTAATTTTTAATTTTAAGATAAAACATGTTGGAAAGTTTTTAACAGGATTTGTAATATTATTGATATTTTGATTTTAATTCAAGCTATAGTTGAAAGGTTATTTTGTGCATGTATTCTAATTCTAAATTTTGTTTAAAATTTAATTTTTCTTAAAAATATTTTAAAATATTTTTTTTAATTTTCCGTTTAAATGTGTTTAAATTCTATTTAAGAAATTGTCACAATTTTTTTAAGTTAATTATATATTTTTTTTAATTTATTTTGTTGACTCATAAATTAAGAAAAAAATAGGGATAAAAATGAGGGAAAATCATAGCAAATGTTAACTCAACATGTGTTGAATATCTGAGAATCTTCCGTATTTGTAACATTAAAAACTTTAAATTATTTCATGAAATCTCGCTAGGCTGATATGTTGAAAAAATAGATTGTATTATAAGTACTTGCTTTTATTCACATATTTCATAAAATGATTGCTTTAATTTTAATTGAATAGAAGGAATTGAATTCAAAATTACAAACCAGAAAATAATTACCTATGATGTTCATACTTTTTATAGAAATGTCTCAGATTTTAATGCAAATATTAAAATAATCATTTTTGTCAAACATTAAAACCAATATTAGTTCTCACCATGTGAGAATATGGATAGTATATGTGAATTCTCAGTAAATAATGATAAACTGACTATGTTTGAAGGATGTTTATTGTGGCACTGTTTTCCAGCTTTATCAAAATATGTTGTAATAAGGAATGAGTAAAACTTTACTAGCGAACAACAAAATATCTGAGAAGTGTGTCCATAAAATTAAATTATCACAAGTATTTATAAATAATGTTACTGTATATGTGATTAATCCAGTGATTATTCATAATTACCATTTAACTTTGTAAATGTTATAAATTTAAATTGAAAAAATCCTGAACTCGTAATGGGGAATTTAATAAATTCCAATTATTTTGTGGAGAAATGACATCTTAATTGGAAAAAATACTTATTTTTAAGTAATATTATTTTGTTTATTCTTAAGGATTAGAAGAATGTCGTAGGGACTTAGAATAAAACTTACAATAATATTTTAATTTAAAAAACAGTATAACCCTTTTGTATCTTATTTTTGTAGATATTTTAAGATGTATATGATAATATTTTAAGAGTTATATAATACCTATTGTAAAAGTTATTGAAAATTACAAAATAATCAAAATTTCTGAAAGTAAAACAAGCCTAGCTTGTTTATTCACTTTATTTTTATGTGCAATCAGAACTTTAAATTAAATTCTAACTACTACATATAGATAATTTTTGCCCTGTTAACTATAAAACCTGGATAAAGAAAACTTATTTAGATTACTAGAACTTAAAAAAAGTTCCATATCAAAACAAACTAAACCTGAATTCTTAAAAATTTTATATTTACTTTTATATTTTATATCAACTATTATAACATTGTGAATAATGGTTTTCCAAATTTTTTACATTTGGATTTATTGAAATCATTATCTAGTTGCGTTGTTAAATTAACTTGCATCTTGAGTTAATCTCTTTGAAAAAACAAGTTGTTTCTAGGGTACCTCTGACTTCTTATGACTACTTTCTCTGAAGTTTAAGTAAATCATCACTGTCTCATTAGTAACCTTTTTGTACATTTTTGCCACTTGTAGCATTTTTCTTATAAATATGCACCACTTTTGGCAAGAAAAGAGTTTAATGGATTAGATGCCCATGTAATTGGGATTTGAAAAAGAAAAAGAAACATTTTTGAAGTTCATTTAACATTCTGTTTCTGCCACCATTGCGAATTAATAAATGTGTTTCATGAGTTTTAATAAAAAAAATGTTTTATAATAATTTTATGTTATTGAAATCATATGAATCCTATATTATTAAAATCACTATCAACAGAGACCCCCAACAACACTCGAAAAACCTGTGTTGCTTGCGTATGTCATGACAATAGCTAAGTAAACTGAGCAAATTTTGAAATTGTTATGAACTTTAATTGCATTCTCCATTATGTGTTAGGAATTTTATGAACAACTGAGAAATGTGATAAATATTCAATAATTCCATTTATCAAGTTTAGTAATGATTATAAATAATCTCCAGTAATTATACATAATCGCCAGTTTATTATATTTACTGTAACAAGCTTCTTATAAAGCACTATTTGGGATGCTTTTTAAGTATGTTTGAAAACATGTTTCTCAAATGACTATCAAATATCTTAAAATTGAAAACAGAATCTAGAATGTTTTTCATAATGCTTTTCATAAAATCAATTGCAATATATTAAGTTATTCAAATGTAGAAATTAATGATCCATTGCAAAGTGCTAATTTTGTGGTTTAGAATAAGAGAATGATAAAATGGGGGGGGGGGGATCTTGCTTGAAGATTTTTCAGATCTAGTAATATAACTTTGTATTAAAAATCATCGTTCTGAAAATCCTGTGATATTAACGCTGTGTTTGCAAAGGAGAATGCAAACCCAATGAGTGCAAATGTAAAAAAAAACTAGAACATTGTGATTTTTGATGTCATAATAGTCTAATTTATCATAATAATCTAATAAGTGGACTTAAATATAAGTAAATACTTTTTTAGAATACAAGTTTAGTTGTTTTGGCATGGAACTGTTTTATAAGTTCTAATAATCTGAATTGTTTTCTTTATCTTGATCTTTTTGTTAATAAGACAACAATTATCTATAAGTACTAGTCATTAGATTATATGAAATTTTATTTTTTTAGATAAAAATAAAATATTTGCTGCAACAAGGTAGACTTTATTTTATTTTTCAGCAATTTTGATAATTTTGTATTTTTCAATATCTTTTATGGACATGCATAGCTTACGCTATTATCTAATAGATCTGTATTAAACTGTCAAATGAAATTTATATATAAAAGGGCCATTTTTATTTAAATTTTAAAATCGAAAAATTTGAAGTTTTATGTCATAATGTTCTTCAAATTCTTAACAAAATCCTTTTTGTTAAACTACATTTGTAAAACAAATGTAAAATGTTTAATTTTTTGTTTTAACTATACTTAATATACTTGAAAATATTATTATTTATTAATTTTTTGATTTAAGGTATTATTTCTCTTCAAAATAAACAGAATTTATTACATTAATTACAATTAGAATTCTCTATTTCAAGATGAAGATTTTATGAACTTACTGGTAAAAGTGATAAATATTCAATAATTTATCACATTTGCCAAGTTAAGTGGTGATTATATTCAATTACCAATTAATCACTTTTACATAAATATTAACTTTCATTTTACATAAGTTTTGTAGAGGTATCACTTAAAAAAAAAATTTTTTTTTTCTAATTTCCATTTACTAATAAAATAATTTTAGTATGTTTGGAGATGGTGTCATTGAAGAACAATTTTATAATAATTGTAAGTGCTCTAAAAATGTTTATTACTTTAAATTTGTAAGCAAATTTTTGTAATTTATTTGGAAAATATGAAGAAAAAAATAAAATTTTCTGTTAAGGATATTTAGTTTATAGGTTTCTCTACATTAAAATTTTAAACATATGATCACATTGTTTTCCAATAAGCTATCAAATAGGCATTACTCATCTTCAGTTATGCAATCATAAACATATAATTTTTGTTTCTTGAAAGCAATGATCTATAAATAAAAATTTGTTAAAATTTTTTAGCATCTGTTAATAAATGTAGGACCTTATCTTTTGGCTTTTTGAGTTTTCTCAGTTTTCCCCCCTTATTTCTTTCTTTCGAAACTAACTTAATAACAATTGACCAGCCAATGGTGATTTTGTTAGCAATCTCTTGACAAATATTTTTCACTGAGATCCAAAACTTCTCATTTTGGTAAAATTGGATACATTTGGAAAAAGAATATTTTAAAGTAAACCATCACAATTATGTATGATTGTGTACTTAACTTTCACAGATGGAATGGTACAAATTAAGGATCTTACCAGCAACTCTAGTATATAATTTAAATGATTTTTAAATGTTTTGTAGTTTATATTTAATATTTTTTTCAGTTTTATGGCAACTTTTAAGAGTTTGTTTTATAACAATTATACTTTCTGATTTGTTTTTGAAAGTTAGTGTTATTTAAGTGTAATAAGTAAATAATTGTTTTATTACTTATTATACTTAAAATTATTAATATTTAAAATAAGCACTGTATTTTATGTTATATATTTTCTTGAAATCCTAACAAAAATCTCAATTCACATTTTGTTTAAAAAAAGTTTTATTGTGCTTCTGTTCAATGGCTATAATTTATTTCTATTATACTTCAGGTGTTTTGGTTGATACCACCTACTGAAAAGAATTTAACTCTGTATGAAAATTGGGTATTATCTGGGAAACAGGGTGATGTTTTCTTTGGTGATACTGTTGAAAAATGTGCTAGAGTACATCTGGAATCAGGAGATACATTCTTCATTCCTACTGGTAATGATTACTTTAAAATTATAATTAAAAGTGTAAGTTTAATGATTAATCACATATTTTAGCTCAAATTTATTTATTTATACATGCTTAATTAATAGTAACATAATACTTGAATTGTTACAAAGTTTATAAAATAAATTCATATCATTAAAACTTCTAGTATCTAATTTTCAATGATAATTTTTACATTCACAAATGTAAAATTATTTTCAGAATAATATAATTAACAACTATAAAAATTGAAAACAATTGAAATGAGAATGGTAAAAGAATTGAATACTATAATCTGCAAATAAACTTTCTTAATGGGATGTTTCTAATCAAGTTTTTTTTCCATTTAAATAAAGTTTGTTTAAAGATGTTAATCTGCTAGACCTATTGAAAACAAGTTTTTAAGGGATACTTTTTTATTTGAAATATTTCATAAATTAAATGTATTGATAATTTGTGTTGTTTATTGCTTAAAAAAAAGAGGAAGAATTTATAATGAAAATAGGATAAAAAATATTTATAAAAAAATTAAAAGCCATGACAGAAAGAGGACCATTAAAACCATCTGTGAAAAAATATTTTAATTATATTTTGTCAGAAAGAAAATTACTTTCTATTAAATTTATACATAGTTATTTTACCTCATTTTGATAAATTAATAATATTTCTTCTGAATCCATATCCTATTCTGTGTGGGCACCGCCATGTTTCCCCAGTTTAGAGTTGAGCTGTACCAGTTGTGTACGGCCTATGTCTACTGGGTGAGAATCTCCGTAATTTAAAAGCAAAAAACTCACCAATATTTTGCCTGCAGCTCCCATTTATATTATGAAATGTCCAGTATTAAATCTTATATCAGTGAACTACACAAAAATCACCCAATCAGTAAAAATCAGCGATATTTTACTTGAAGGACACTGTGACCACTACCCTATCCACTTTTTATGAACACAGTGGACCTTTTTGCATTTGATGTATTTATTAATCTAATGCAGCAGATGGCTGGAAAGAAAGAACTAAATTCATGAGTAAAATTACTATTTAAAATTTATCTAAACTTTTCAGAAACAGTTGCAAATTGAGGAAAATCTTACCTCCGGTTAATAAATGTTATTTATTTTTTACTTTAGATTCAAAATGCAGAAACAAATACAAAACCATATCAGCTTTTATGTATTTAACTCAATGCTTACCTTCAGTGATATCTAAAGTAGAATCAGGGTATCTTTCAAAAAAAAAAAAAAATTAGAAGTTGAGCAGTACATGAAATGCTAAAAGAAATTGAATAATGTTTAAATATACAATAGGAATAAAGAATGGGACTTATTTACATTTATGATCTCATTCATCTTCAAACTAATTCAAGATGCTGCTCCGAAATATAAATTCTTAACTCTTTAAGTGAGAACTGTTACAATTACATTTTCAAAACTTTAGGTTAAAGGTATCTTCTTTGAGTATTATAAATATTGCTGTTACCAAACAGAACAATGTTAAATGTGCTAAATTATAGATGATTCTGTTTGAACAAATCAATGTTATTTGCAGTATCAAAACTTGAATAGTACAAATATTATATTTAATTCAAAAACTACCTAGCTTCTGTAGATAAGAAAATAAATCAAAATTTTACTCTGTCGTCAGAAAATTGTTTTTTCAATCAAATACTTTTTAACATGATATTCCTTAATTCCAAATATTAATTTAAATTATTTGTGTGTATAAAGTAAAAATTATAAAATTTGATTCTAACGTTAAAATATATCATTGTGCAAAGAAAATTTTTATCATTGAAAAATTGCATTTTTTTAAAAATCATAAATTTATAGAACAAATCAAATATTTGGTAAAACTACATAAAGCAATAAATATTTAACTTTGAAATTGTCCGTCTTGACAATTTTCAGTATTGCAGAGTAACAAATTGTTATTATTATAAGTTTTTATTTTTGTTGATGAAAATAAATGTCTCATTAAAAATCAACATGTAAACTATTAAAATGAAAAATCTGTTTTCTAATCTTCAATATTTTAATTAATAATATATAACAATTAAAAAATTTTATTTTTTTATTGGAGTGAATTTATATTCAGTTTTTTCTATTTGTATTGGTAAGAGTTTAAAACAATAATTAGCACATTCATTTATCTGCTTATTATTATTAAAATGTTTGATTGTTAAATGCTGAAAATTTTAAATAAAAACGTATTTTGTTTTAGATCTACTGTAATTAATATTTTATGAACGAAAAATTTTTATTTAATTTTAACAAAGTAGTATTTTATGTGTTAAAGTTGCATAATCTTACCTAGTTAATTTGTAAGAATATTAAAATTTATTAATGCAGATGTTTAATTTTTTGTGTATCTTTTTGCATATATTTTATTAATTTGAGATATTGAATATTAATAATTTGAGGTATTGCTTTATGAAATTTAAAAAAGTTGATTTTTAAAAATATTCTTAAAGGTTTTGTTTCAAAAGCAAAGATTAACTAAGGTTAAATTTTTTATTTTTATAAACAATATATAGATCATGTTAATTTATCTTACAAAATAGTATTATTAGTTATTTCTGTGTAATTATAGATCTTCACCTTTAATTATTTTCGAATTCAACTTATATTTTTTTTAAACATTTATTGTTCTCAAATTAAAAGAAATACATTTTTTATTGATTTTAATTATTTGATGTACATATTTTTTAATTTAGTTAAAAATTTCTTTTTCTATTTGAATTCAGAGTCTGATTTTACTTTGTTTTTATCAAGTAAAAATAGTGTTTTCTGTCAGAAATTTTTAGTTCTCACGAGGGTATTATGATAAGGTAAAATATTTTATATTTCAGATATGTGTGCATTTTAAATTTATAAACTTTTATTTTCTAAATGTATTTTGTATGCAGGTTGGATACATGCAGTTTATACTCCTGAAGATACTTTGGTGTTTGGTGGTAACTTTTTACATAATTTTGGAATTGAAAAACAATTGCGTATTGCAGAAGTAGAAGATTTGACTCATGTAAGCATTTTCATTTTTAATTTATATTAATTTTTGCTGTTTCATAAAAGTTAGGAATTTTTTCTGGTAAATTTTGCAGTAAACAAGAAAAGTGATGATTGCAAATTTTTTTTTTTTTTTTATCTTTTAAAAATCTGAAAAAGTTTCAATTTTATAAATTTTCTGAAATTAAATATCTTTTTATAATTATTTTATATTTTTTGTATATTAATTTAAATAAATTTTTTAATTAAATATCTTTTTAAGTCTTTTAATGTATATTATATATTTTGTTAGGTTCCTGTGAAGTTCAGATATCCCTTTTATACTGAAATTCTTTGGTATGTTGTTCAGCGTTTTGTTCACTGCCTAAATGGAAAAAACTACTTAATTGTCAATGAAAGTGGTGAGGCAATCGATTCTGCTGAACCCCGCACTGATTCTATGAATTTAGTCGCAATTGCCGATAAAGATCCAAAACTCCTTTCATTGACTCATAATCCAATGCATTTGAGTGGGGACAATTTTTCTTACCCATTCAAAGGTATTGGTGGCGGCTTGCATCAAGATGGCTCTATGAATACCAAAGGAGAGCCAAATTCGGACTCCTCTGTGGATACTAAACAGATAACATCAGTAGAGCATAGTACTGTTCCTGTAGATAACATCCGCAAGAATGGGCCAAAAGAACATGTTCACATTACAAAATTAGAATATAATGGTCTTAAGGTGGGTGGATATCTAACTCAAATTAAGTTTATGTCTATTTTATAATTAATTTTTCCATTTAAGTGAAATGAAATAAATTTTTCAGGCAATTCTTAAATGGTTGAGAGGTTTGCCACATACAAAAAAAGGTATTCCCTCTTACATAAGAGATCCTGATGGCCTGTTGAATGACTTAGAAGTATGATATTTAAGTGTTTGAAATTATTAATTATTTGCTGACTAAGAAAATTTTATTACTTACAATTTAAATTTTTAAATAATCTTTCATTGTAGATACTTTTGATTGAACATGCAAATGATGATCAGCGTTTGGCCATTACTGGGAAGCCAGCATTGTTTTGGTTTGATATTAAGGTAACTCCTTTAATTGATAATTGATTGTTTATTGTTTTTTGCAGTACTACAAAAATACACTTAATGTTATATACAACTCTTATTTTTATTCTTGTAATATTTGTTTTTAACTATAAGAAATTCACATATTAGGGCGAAATTATATATATATTTTTTTGTTATAATGATTAAAATAATGTATTAATCAGTATTCCCACTAAAGCCAGAATTAAAGGGAATATTTATATTTAATATATTATAATATAATGGATGCTTATAATAAAATATATATTGTATTATTATTTTACTCTCATTTTGAAAAATTAGACATGCAGAATAAAATATTAATTTTCTGAAATTAATGGGTATATAACTTATTGCTTATTGCCAAATAACTTATTGAAAAGTTAATATTGTACAGTAATAGAGGAACTGCGTGTAAAGTAAAAGTCTTTAGTTCTTTATTACGGTTTGTATTGAACAAATTGTTTCTATAGCTTCCAGGAGATAAAGATTCTGAGTAATAGTGGGCAGTGAGGTATATTCAAGCAATACATAAATAAATGTTGCTCAATTCTTATGTATTCATCATTCCATGGTTTTCAATAATAGAAACAATTCAAAGACATGTGTCCAGCTTTGAAGGGTTATCTCTGTAGATCAATATATTGCTATTGTAATAAAAAAGAATCAAAGAGCAATATTCATAGGGAGCATCAATAGTTATAGCAATATATATACAAATATTAACAAACCTATATCTTTTACTGCTTACCACTTCTGTGGTGTCAACAATCGCAATGTGCATTAGTAAAATCATCTAACATTATGTGCAGAATGCTACACAATAATGAGCTGAATGCCTGACTATCATATGTTTAGTATTCCTCTGTATTCCCTGTCTTAAAAACACAAAATAGTGTTGTCCACATAAGTATGAGACCGTGAGAAAGTTATATTCACAGATGAATCGAGTTTGCTCTCAACCTGTGTGGCAAGCCTGTCTGAAGAATACATAATATATCCACTCTGCTCTAGATTGTTTTATTCTGTTAATTTGTCTGTTATTGTTTATCAAGGCTCTATATATTTTCTAAACAAATCAGATGACAGTTAATTATTGTTGCAATTTTGATGTTCTTCTGAAATATGTACCCAAATTATCTCAACAAAAGTTTGAGTATTAATAAAAATCTTTACTTTGTATAATTTTTGTGGGAAACTTTTGTTACATACATGCTACGTAATAATTCATTCTAATCTTTAAAATTTTCATAGTTAAATTTTTTTTTTCTAGAATTAAAGAATGAAAATTACTTTCATTATATGTAATAGAAATTTTTTATTGACTTTTTTCCCACTTTTAACATGGTTTTTCAATACCTGAACAGTATTAGTGTTATAAGCATACTTTTCCCTATTGTTACTTAACGATAAACTATTGTCTAACTGTTTGGTGAATGTATACTAGAATTTATGTGAGAATTATGTAACATTTGCACTCTTCAAAATTAGAAACCGAAGCCTAAGCCTCGTGCAACTCCTTCATCGGGTACTTCTACAAAAGGTTCCAAATCTGGAGGATCTAAAGGGAGTAACAACAGCAATGCAAGGAGGCGTAGGACCAGATGTAAGAAGTGTGAGGCATGTTTGCGTGCTGATTGTGGCGAATGTCATTTTTGCAAAGACATGAAAAAGTTTGGTGGTCCAGGAAGAATGAAGCAATCTTGCATAAGTCGTCAATGTATGGCGGTATGTATTTGATGCAGTTTGTTGGCATTGATAACTTAAGTTATTTTGCATTTATAATTTTAATAATGCTATAAAATTCTAATAAAGAATTCATGTTAATTATGTTATAAATGAAAAGTAAAATGTTTATAAATAAAAGATGAGTTAAATTTTATTTTATTGGTTTAACATATATTAATGGTAGTAACTCTTAGTTGATTTCTTCTTTTTTGTTTATCATAAGTTATTTTCTGTATTTTTTCATAAGATAAACCAATGTATTTGTAGAAATTAACTATTTAAATTTAACAATTTTTTTTATCTGGTCAATTAATGTAAGAGAAAAAAAGCGAATGCATTTAAATAGGTAGGATATTACTAAAAATTAAAAATCCATAAAATCTCAGTTTTATTCTGATAAAATCTGATTAATTTTACTTTTGAAATCCAATGTTTTATAAACAATTTATTAATTTATTTTAATAAATGGTTGTATTTATTTGAAAACTATCAATAAATGTTTAAATTTATATTACTTTTTAAAATTTGTATTTGTTTTAGAAGAGATTTTTATTAATGTAATAAATACAAACATATCAAATTAACCAGTATGCAATTTTTTATACATTTTATTTAGCATGAAGCCTACCAAATTATTGCAATGAAAGAAGAATAGTTGATAGTTATTATATATTTCAAAATATTTTGGAAATAGAGTTTGATAAATATAAATTGTATTAAATCTTATAAATCATATTTTTCTTTACAAATATGCATCAGACATACAACAATTTATACCTTTGGTGTTTAAATACTAAAGATAAACCTGTAACAACTATAAATGAAAATACATAATCATGAATTTTAAAATACATTAATAACTAACACACTGAGACTTTTCTATAATTAAAATTCCATTCTTCCCAAAAATCTATTGATTTGTTTCTTTTTAGCCCGTTTTGCCTCACACAGCATGCTGTATGATTTGTGGAAGAGATGGCTGGGATAAATTGACAAATCCTCCAGAAAATGAAAATTCTAGTCTCATGGAGTGTTCACAATGCTGGGAAATCCTTCATCCAAAGTGTCTTCAAGAAAAGAATCCTGATCTTCCTATGGAGAGTTGTATAAATGATGATCTGCCAAACAGCTGGGAATGTCCAAAATGTTGTAGAAATGGGAAGCCTGATCAAATTAAGGTCTTTAAACTGCTATTTTAAATTTTAAGATCTTTGAGCTTTTCTGAGCAAGTGATAATTTAACTATTTTATGAAATGTTGTGTTCCATATTTAAATTGGATGTAATTTTTTCCTATTGAATGTTTTATATCTTTATTACTATCTCCTCCCCAACCTGGTTATACCAAAACCTTTTGAGAAAAATTAACATTGAAATGTTAACATAATTATCTTTTTTATTCAAATAATAGATGTGCACAACATATGCTTTAAAATAATTTTTACACTTTTTTTTTTTACATCTTATTTAAATAAGAGAAGATAAAAGCACACATACAGAAGGAAATTTTTTTTCTATGCTAAATAAAAATATTTGCTTAAATTATAATTCAATTTGCTAAATTAATTAACCCCTTAAGGCATTTGCCCGTGTCTGAGACGGGCGAATGTCATTGCCACATGCTTGTCTCACACGGGCGCTTTTGTTATTTCTAATGCCCGTCTCAGACCCGTTCCAGTAAAACTAAATAGGCTAAAATATATGCCATCTATATTAATATTAAATTATAAATAAACTTTTAACATAGATGGCATATGGATAATTTTTGGAAGTTTTTTTGAAAAAAACTTGTGCTTTAAGGGGTTAAAGTCAATTATAAATATTGGAGCTTATTTTCATATTGCCGCAAAATAATTGATTTCACTGAATATTAATGTATGTTTTGCTTTCCAATTAATAATTATATTTTTTCCTTGTGTATATAATTTTTATTTTGCTAAGTTTGTACTGCTCCCCTGTCTGCCAAAATTTCTTGTGCTTTACATTTTTGAAAAAAATTCTATATTTAAAGTTCAACTACTATCCTAGACCTAGGTACTTGTTTGTAAAAGTTCATATCTATTTTCAGTGTTCCCAATTAAATTAGCTCTTTTACGTGTGAAGTGAATATAGAATAATATCATTTTGATTTATGTTAAAAGTGAAAAAAAATTTACTTTTCCTGTTCATTAAATTAGTCTTCCTCTTATGCTTTATACTTCAGTTGTATGTTAATTTTTTTTAATTGTTCTATTTTTTAAATTCTTTTGCTTATAAAGCAGTTTAAACTTTAGATTTTATCTATATTATTTAAAAAAAAATAGTTTTTTGATAAAATTTTTGAAAATTACCTGTATTTTCAATAATGCTGACAATTGTACTGGACAATTATAGTACTTATAAAATTAAAAAATTTTAACCTCTATATATAAGATTCTCTGAAATATGTTTTATATTGAAATTTAAAAATTCTTATACTATCCATAACTTGAGTATTATAATTTGTATATTAACAGCCTCGCCAAATGAAAGGAAAGAACACTAAAGGATCCGATATATCCAGATTATCAATTTCAAGTAATGAGAATGGCCTTCTAGACTGTTCTGGTGTTAATGATCCTCAAGATGCTCTAGATATGCATCATATGAAAATGGAGATTTCCCAAAATCATATGCACATGGATGTTTCTGAAAATGGAAATAAAAGAATTTTTGAAAATGAACCATTAGAATTGGTTCCTCAAAAGAAAAAGGTATATTTTAATATTCACTTTACTGTAATGAAAATTTTTACTGTTTTCATTTAAAAAACATTTGAATACACTTTTGATGTATTTCATATTTAATGCTTTATATTTCTTATTACAAATGAGCTCCAATAATCCAAATCAATTGGAACTGGACCCCATCCAAATAATCAAAATTTTGATTAATTAGACTTTTTTTAAAAAAGGGGTCCATTTCAATTATTTGTTTTTTAAAGCGTGAGAAAAAAATTAATGAAAATTTAGCACGTTTTACGTGTTAAGGTACTTTCAATTAATGTACAGTAATACAGAAAGTAAAGTGCTGTAAATTAAATTAATCTCTTGCTCAACATCTCAGTCAAAGTAAGCTGTTTCACTGCCTTCATCCTTTATCTTTTCGGCAGCCAAGCTATTCATTTGCTTGACAATGAGAATTTGCATGTGATCACACTTGGCTGATAATCTCATGTTTGCTTCAACTTGGACATTAAGGTCATCTTCCTCAATACTTGAAATAAGTTAACCATCACTTGCAATTTGAAATTTAATGTCTAACTCATAATCCGTTCTTCTATTTCTTTAGCTCTAACTTTTGAACAACCAGAAATTTTCATAAAAATGTTTCTGAATTCCTCAAGTGACACATCTTTCTCAGCTCTTTTTCCTTTTTCTTATTTTCCACCTCTTCATCTAATTTTTTCTAATTTTGTTTTCAGTTTTCAGAACAGTATTTTCGACTAATCAGTAATTCGGATAGATGGAGTTCTGCTGTACCAAATTTAATATAATAATTCAAAAGTTTGTATGTTTTTAAAATCTGGCTATATATAACTAATTTAAATATTATTCCGAGAACTGCAATTCCTGAAGCTGCATTTGGTAAAATTGGTAGCCAAAATTCTTAAATATTAATTATATATATATATATATATATATATATATATATATAAATTGAGTAAGAAATAATTCTGAAGATTATAATTTTTTTTGTTGAAATAATTACTGTTTTTATATTTTTATTTTACTTGACATTTTTTTTTTTAATTTTTAGGTGATTATACATTTTATTTTGCAAATATCAACCAATTTTACAAACTTAACAATTAAAAATATCTTATTATAATTGAGTTTTGTTGAAATGCTATTTAACAATGATTGGTGATTCACAGGTTTGGCATTTTACAAAGGAAACCGTAAAAGCAAAATGTTCTCTCCCCCCCCCCTTTTTTTTCTTTTTCTTTTTTTGTTTGCTTGCTTTAGAATTTCATTGCACAAGTTTTTATTTATTGAATTACTTTTTTTAACTTAAATTATTGTTCTAATTTTCCTTGTTCTATGTGTGTTATTTTATCAACAATTTATTGATTTTAATTCCAGAATCATTAAAATATAAAAATTATTTTTTTTAACAAATTTTGATCATGAACTTAACTATTATTTACTAATATTGGAAATTTGCTCATTTAATTTTTGTAAAATTGTACATTTTAATTTTAATTCTTACCTTCTGTATTTCCACATTTTGTGATGAATTAGCTCTTCAATATTCCTATTATATTTATCATATATTTATTTCACTTCTTTTGTATAGATCAAGATGGAAATGCCTCCTTCCATCAAACAAGAAGTTGTTGACGAATCCCATTTTGATCCTGAAGATGATAAAGTTTCTGATCTTTCGCTCAACCAGAGAAACGCACAAATTTGCAACAGAAAATATTCTACCTTATTATCAGATAAAGAGGTAAGACTTGCACTGGGAAGAGTGTCATAAACAAGTAAAATGGGATGACAAAGTTGATCACAAGACAAAAAACAACAAAATTATTGAGTTTATTGAGTTTTACTGAAAATGTTATGCAGTAAACAGAACTAAAAGCTTTTTAATTATACTGTATATATGTGAATCACATCAGTTTTTAACACTTTATAGAGATAGTTTTTAATTTTAGATTTTTCATGTTGCAAAATGTGTTTAAAAAAATTGGAATAAGGTCTTTTCTTATCCTAAATTTTTTTCAGGGTATCCCCTCTAAAATATTTTCCTTCCGATGTGTCCGATTGAAATCAACTTTACTACTGTATAACACACATTTTTAATTATTGTATAGTATACTTATAACGAAATACGATGCATGATTTCTATGACATTAGTTTTTCTTTTGCTTTCACTTTTTTTAATATGGTGAAAAGTCTAGTTAAGCCAGTTACACTTACTCATCGTTTTTAATTTGAGATTAAACAATTTTATTATGTTAAGTATTATATTTTTATGCATTTATTTTTATTTATTTATTTTTTTTTAATTTTCAAATTATGTAAAAAACATACCAAACACATTATCATTACAAAAACATTTAGTTAGACATTTTCCTTTTCAGAATAAAATACAAAGTGGAAAAGACTGGTGGGATTCACTTAGAATTATTTTCTGTTGAAAATGGTATTGTATACTTTACACAACTGTCATTCTGAAGATATTCTTGGCAGTTGTTAAAATGTTATAATCTAGGTTTTATGTTTTTTTTTATAACTTTGTGATATATTTGAGATTTGTGATATATATTTGGATGTATATTATTCTAGAAAAAGTTCCTACAGTACAAAATATTTATATAGTGATATATTTTATACTTCAGTGTTCATTATTGTGTAAGTTTTAAGAATTTTACTTTCAAAATTTCCTCTCTGTAAATACTTTTTTTAAAGTAAGCAATAGAAATAACTAAGATTTACTTATTTAATAAAAAATGAATATCCCATGCATTTTTTTTTTCAAATTATTTTTTCCCCCTCGATAAAATTTCATTTGTGTTTTTACTCTTACTTAAAAAAGAATTATTTTCTTTTTAGATATATAAGTCATTCAGTTTCAAATTTATTTTAAAATATTTCTATAAAAAAGAAAAAATTACTTAGATTTTTGTATTTGTGTATGAAATATGACACAAATATCATTGCTGTTTTTATATTTGAGTAATATTTCTATAAAAGTACTAAATGAATGTAAATTCACAATTTTTTTTTTCTAATCAATTTTACATATTAGTCAAATTGTAAAACTTACAAAAGTAACTTCATTACAAACTTATTGCATTTATTATTATTTCTATAAAATAATTGTTTTGATCTTTCATAGAGAATTTAATTTTTTAAAACAAATTGATAATTAAACTCCATTTACAAAGAAAAATTTTATTGGTATAGAGCAATACTATTATTTTAAATTTATATTGGTAATTTTTAATGTAAAAAATATTTGGCTTGAAAGAAAAAAAAAAGAAAAATTTATATATTTATTTTACACCTTTCATTTTATAAAAATTGATTAAGCTGCATACTAAATTTTCCGGAATTAAATGTACGTGTTCTTTTTCTCAAATTACAATACTAAAATAACCTATTATCTCATTAAGTTTGTTCGCACATGCTTGCATATCTACTTAATTCTATTAATTAGAATGCATAGTTTTCAAACTTAATTCCTATAAATTGAATGATAATACTATTTACATTATTTTCACGAGTACCTGCTATTGTTAAATTTTAAGTAATAACTATTTCACACACATTTTTGTATTTTCATTACTATTGTTTTATATTTCTTTAATTTCTTAAAAATATATTTCTAGTTTACATTTGCAACAAATATTTTTCTTTTTAAAATCAGTGCCAAAAGTTACAAATTTTTTTTGTTTTTGGAAATTTTATTCTTTAAATGAATTTATCCCATTTCCATTTTGGAAAATTTCTATTTAAATTTATCAGAATGAAAATTTCAAGAATTTTTTTAATTCCATATTAAATTTTTTAAACTTAAATTTATTTCCTCAAAAATCTTAATATTATAGTTATTTTTTGTTACTTGTAAATTATTTAATGAAAATATTTTATGGTTAAAATAATTTTTTTATTCAAAAACATATATCTGCACATCTTTGGTCAAAGAAATTTTTAGTTATATATATATATATATATATATATATATATATATATATATATATTACTAAATTATATATAAATAAATTATAAATTTAAAAGAATACATAAAAGTGTTTATTAAAGTGTCTCCAATACAATGGAAACATTTATGTATGTAAAAATGGAAAAGAAATTTCATAAAAACTTGTCAATTGTTATGAAGAATTTGATAACTTAAGCTGAATATGTCTAATTTTATAACGCTAGTTCAAATCCAAATGTTTATTACAGAAAAGTTATCACAATTATTTTAATTGTTTTATTTATGATTTTGTATGCAATACCTATTAACTTTTTTAAGCTTAAAAGCCATAATTTCAATTTCTCCTACAATTCTAATTTATGTTTTTATTTGTATTGTTTATTTTTGTTTTATTGTGAAATTAAATAAAATTTCCTTTTTTTGCTTGTTTTAGTTATAAATAAAGGAATCTTGTGCTTATCAGCTTGTGTTTTGTTTTCTGTGTTTGCTGGTTGATTTTATGTGCTCATTTTGATGCATGTGGTGATAATATATAATGTGCTTTTTATTTTAATTGCATGGCCGTAGCTTTTTAGTTACTTTGGTGTGGGTTTCACATTGCTTTCTCACCCTTTGCACTGATATGTGGTATGTCACTTTGCCTGCATGACAGCATAGCCTTAAACTGTTTCTTATCTGTGCAACCTGATCATTACAGTATTCATCTGTGAATAAATAAGAAACATATTTTTAAATTTCTAGGAGGAACTGAATAATGGCTGCTCTTCACCCACTAAGGAATGTTTTGATAAAGTCAAAAAATCTATTGTGTCTACATCACACATACGATCCTGTTCTCGTTATCCATTGCATTTAAAGAAATCTTTTAAAAATGAGCAAGGTAAAGTATTAAGAGTTAAAAATATAAATGAAAAACTTGAAATACGGGCCAAATCCAAATTGGCTGTTGGAATGTCAATAAGAAAACATGGAGAAACTGCTCGAGAGAGATTATTTCGCAATTTAAAAGGATTAAAGAAGAATTTGCTCATTAAAACCAAAAGTTTTGGAAAATGTGATGAGACTAATAATACCAAACCTCTAATTAAAGAAATGAAATTAGTTCATTCTTTAAGTGACATAAAAATAAAACATGAAGTGGCACATAATTTTGCTGATGACGCTAAACTGGAAGTTCCTGAAATGGCTGTAGATAAGCTAATTAAATCGGAAAAAAATCAAGATAAAATTCCCAACGGTCAAAATCCTAAAATAAGTTCTATACTTAGAGATAGTCCTCATCTAAAGAAACCAAAATATGTTGTGCGGCCTGCTCCTGTTGTAGAAGATAATAATGAAGAAAAAATAAGAAATTCGTATACTGGTTCCGAAAATTTGGCTGTTGAAAAAGAAGTAATGTTACCAGTATTCCAGTTTTTATCAGTGAAGGATTTATATGCTTGCCAATTAGTTTGCAAAACATGGAACAGATGGTCTGTGGACCCTAGATTGTGGACAATAATGGATTTAACACGCAGGAAAATAACAGCTCTTACTTTGGTTGGTATTGTGAGGCGCCAACCTGTTTCTCTGAATTTGAGTTGGACAAATTTGTCTCGTCGACAGTTGGCCTGGCTCATTGCTAGACTTCCACAAATGAAAGAACTAGTTTTAAGTGGTTGTTCATCAGCCTCTGTTGCTGCCTTATGCACTTGCAATTGCCCTTTACTTCGCTCTCTTGACCTTAGTTGGGTTGAAGGGTTAAACGATTCTGTAATTAGAGACCTTCTTGCTGCACCTCCAGATTCTCGACCCGGTTTTATTGAAAACAAGACTCGTTTACGCCACCTGACAGAAGTGAAACTCGCAGGAGCCGATATATCTGATGTTTCTGTACGATTATTAGCTCATCACTTGCCTTTGCTTTCAAAGTTAGATCTCAGTCACTGTCACAAAGTCACAGATATGGGTATTGCAGTTCTAGGAGCTGCCAAAGCAGCTCGTTTGCAGTCCTTGGATGTTTCCTCATGTTCAAATATAACTGATACCAGCCTTGATGCTTTGAAACGTTGTACACATCTCACTTATCTAGATCTCAGAGATTGTGGTCAAGTAACTGAAGCTGCTTGTTCCAAATTTGTTGGTCAAAATCGCCAAACACTTATTCAGAAAGAAGCAAAATTTATAAAAAGACACATTTAATATTTTTTCTATGTAGTATTTAGGAGATTGCTTTTTCATCAAATAACTCTTCATAAATTATTTTGATAGTGATACCACAAACTTCCTATGAATAGTTTCTGAAACACTCATTTTGATAAGCTTTACTTTCATATCAACGTGTTTCATCAGGAAGAGAAAACATTTACAATCATCCACTTACTACACATGTATATTTTCATTCTCTGTAATTTTTTTTCTGTGTTCAGCATTTTCATTTGACTTGAACCAAGTCAATAAAGTATTCATAATGTATATTCATACTATTTTAATGTAAATATATTTTGATTACAGATATAATTTTTATGCTGCATCACACTATACCTGTTTTCTTATTATATTTGAACGGAAAAAAAATATATAGTGTTCATTATTTTTCCTCATTTGTATCAAAATCCATGTTCCTGTATTGTGATCATATATCCATAAAGAAATGTGTTTTCCATATCAAGGTTTCACTTTTTTTCTTGCAGAAATATATATTTTCATATTATATTGCTTTGGGACTTCTCAATAGCAATCATCCCCTGTTATTATGAAAAACATTATGAGACTGAAGTAAATGTTCAAGAATATGAATTCATGACTGATAAATGATTTTTTTTTTTTTTTTTTTTTTTTTTTTGTGCTGACTTTCTAAATTTGAGATTCCTTTGAAACAAAGGAAAACAATTTTTGATGTTGTTTAGTTTTGTCCCGAAAAAATTGTTTAGATGTCAATCAATAAAATCTGAAGGAATTACAAGTTGCATATGTCTTAATTATGAGGCGCATCAGAAAATTAATATAAGAGGTATTACTGAACAGGGTTGATTACTAAGAGAAGTTTCACTATATATTATATTAAAACAAAAGTTGTTTAATTTAAAAATAGGTTTATTAAAATATCTAAACTCTATTTGCAGATACAATTATTAAGAAATGCCATTTGTGGTCCTATATCTTTTTGTCCAGTTTTTAAATATTTATATATTTTTTTTAAAAAAAGGGGGGGTTTCCTTTACTTAATTTCTTGCTAAAATTAAAAATTGTTACAAAACTATGAATAATTTTTTTTTATTCATTGTACACATTAACTGTACTCAAAAACGCTTACTTTTTTTTATGAAAATATCTGCAAAACTGTTAATTAATAAAAACTGACCAGACGCTTATTATTCTAATAAATCATGCAGTTGTTTTTGAAAAACATTATTTAAAAATTCTCTTCATTATTATTTACTATAATAATTACATTTTAAAATAGTTATAATATGGGTTAGTTTTAAACAGTATCCCCCATTGTGTGAATGCAGTATTCTATAAAATAACTTATTAATTTTACTTTTTCATATAGAAAAGTTTTTGTAACTGCTGTGTAAAATTTTTTGATATTTTTAATTATAGTAGATTCATTTTTAATTCGTTAGGGAAATATTTTAAAGATATTAAGAACAAAAACTTTTAAAACTTACTATGTTCTCCATTACAAAAAGCTGTTTTTAAATATAAAATATAGCTGATTTTTTTTTCGCTCTTAAATAATGTATAAGAAATTGTGCAAAAGTTATTTTAGTAAATATTGTTAAGTTTGGATCAGAATTTTGTTTTCAAAATTATTAATGTTTCAATATTTAATTTTTAATGGTGTTTATATTCAGATACTGTGAATGATACAAGAGTCATTTATAGTCGTTCATAGTCTTTCAAATGGAAATTGAAACTTTTTTAACACAATCCAAATTCTTAATAGTTTTTAATTTTAAAATATATGTAGCTAATTTGATATTTAAACACTTTTTGTAGCATTGATAAAATTTATAACTTTGGTGAAAATTAATTTTAACTAGATATAAAGAATTTTTAAATTAATGACAGTACGGTTATGATTTCTTTTACAATTGAGAATGTTATTTTTTATGAAGTTTATTGATTTATGCTATTTAGTTACTATTTTCTGCCAAAATCATTGGTAATAGGCATGAATAATATGAATGAAAAAATAAAAGTATTCAATTAGTTTTCATATTTTGCAACCTTCTTACTGAAACCAACTTGGTGAGGTTTGACATTTCAGTTTCTTAACTTTTCCGGAATTAATTAATAAAAAATGTAAAATATACAAATTATTTTTTTATTTAAAATTCAATTATTATTTTTTTGTGTTATTTTGATTTTAATTTCTTTAGAAAGTTTTTTTTACTATTACAGTAATTCATTTTAATTTAAAAAGGGACTGCAAAATAGAAAATGATAAAACTAGAAGTTTCAAATTAAAATTATTTCTGATAAATTAAATTTCTAAAATTAGTAAAAGCCACAGTTTTTCGTCACAGGTCTTGTAAAATTATTTTTCTATTCAAGGAGATGTGTCTTGTGTTTTGTTTTATCATGATGACAACATTGCACAAAAGAATTTTAAAAATTCAATGGGTAATACTGCCATATTTATTAATTTCAAAAGTGATCCATTTGTGTGGTGTAAATATTAATCTCTGTAAAGTGCAAAAAATATTATGTTCATCTAGAAAATTCATCTAGTGATATCATCTTATAAAATTCATCTAGTGATTTAGCATGACTGTTTAAAAATCAGTTATTACAGATTTTCACAATTTTTATTAGTACTAATAAAAGTGAGAAAAGAAAATATATTATTTCATATATACACTTACAGTTGTCAAAGTATAAACAAATATTTGTTTATTTTTGTAAATTAAGTTTCTTTTTATTATTAATGTAATTTGAGAATTGCAAAGCTTAAAAATGAAATTTAATATGTTATTTATAAAATTAAGATAAAGAGTGCGTTTTTAATTATTTGCAGATACATTAGAAAATCTTTTCTTGAATTTGTTATGGATTGCAGTAAAAGTTTAGAGCTCTATAATTTCTATTTGTACTCATCATAGAGATCATTAATATTTCTTTTGTTGATAAAGGAAAGAGGTTTTTGAAAATTATAGAAAGTTTGTATATGGTATGCAATTTTTTCAAATGCGCAGAAGGATCCTAACTTTTAGTACATGTTTATGGGCAGACGAAGCATATTCGATACAAAAGAAGTAATTTTTGGTTAGAATGCCTCATCTGCATCAGAGAACAGTTGAATGAAATTGCTTTTAATTGCGAATGTTGATTTCAATTATCAAAATACAATAATAATTGCTAACTACTCATGACCTGTCATGGACAATCAGTCATTAGATGTGGAAAAATTATTCTAGGTTGCCTCTTAAGTTTATATATTACAAGAATATCAGCCTTATTAATATTGGATTTAATTTTGATTGGCTTGTAATGGAATCAATCCTTATTGAAACCACAGCACATACCAACTTGATATTAGATTGTAAATTGATCCTTTGCTTTAAATGGGAAATTTAAAGATGAAATTTTGAAACCTTTTTCTTTCACTAGATGTCCTAAACCAGAGTCTGTTCGTTTAATTTTTAATTATAAAAATTTATATTATGTATGTATTAAAAATTAATTAGTGTAGTTAAATGTATGTATGCAAGTAAACAGTTAGAACTCATAATTATTATTTATTCTCCTTGATCAGTAAGAAAGGATGTGATGTCATTAACATACAGTTCTTTTATATGTTCCAAAAATTATTGTTGATACATAAATTTCAAATATCTAAGAATAGATCATGCATTTTTGGAACAAGCCTTTCATTGCAAAAGTACATTGTACTTTCCATTTTTTTAAAGTCAAATTATAATTATTTTAAATTATATTTGATTTGTCCACCAAAAATAAAAAGTGTGAAATTCTAAACTAGGAATATTTCAAAATGTCATTCATTCCATAAAATTGCTTTGATTTAAAATTTTTAATTAAGAGACTGAATGGATATTAAAGTAATTCAATGATTTATTATCTGCTGAAAGAAATGGTTATTATTGCGAAAAACTTTGCCCTTAATTTTTAACTGCACAACAATTTTAAAAATTTAAGTGTTTGTATAAGAAATATTAAAAACATAAATTTTGCAAAATGTTTAAAAGCATCATAATTTTAAGAACTAAAAAAAATTGAGAAGCAACTCAAATTTAATCTTTTTCAATAATATTAAAAAATAATATGTAGAAAAAATAACTAAGATGGTGTGATTTCCAGTTAATTAAATTCGTGTTCTATTAAAACAATTTTATTCTTGGTGGAGTATTTTAAATCTAGTAGTAAATAAGCCCTGCGAAAAAAAAATTTTGTATTTTCATTTCTTTGAAAATTCCAAAAAAAAAAACTGAAAAACCAATCTACAAATCTGCATATATTACGCAAGATTTGTTATTAAGGTTTGTAAAATTATCGGAAATTAATGCAAAATTATAAAAAAAAAAAAAAAAAATTGATTGAATTGCGGTTTGGGTCTTCTTCCTTGCCAACTTGGCTATAAAAGCGCCAAGCGTGGTAACCCGGACGTTTTACATCCTCAATGCGTTCTTTATGGCAACCTCCAAAGGACAAAGTTTGAGAAATTAAAGCAAATTTTTGTTAATATTATATTATTTATAAAAAATACACTGAAATATTAATAAAAACATAATTTTTATTAATATTTCAGTGTATTTTTTTGTCATACAATTCATAAAAAAAAAAAAACATGTTTTTGTTTTCATTGTTATAACATAATTGAAAATCGTTAAAAATACGCATTTCATTTTCGTCCCCATAGTAACGACATTTTTAAAAACGCGCCAAGTAGGGTACCCAAAGAACATTTTCACCAAAAAGATTATTTAGAATAACTAGTTATGAAGTACTAGTAAATATACTTCAGCTTATTTGCCTGTAAAATTAAAAAAAGATTTTTTTTTTCTTAATCAAATATGTTGAGCTAATAACTATAATCGGCTAGTGCTTTGTATTTCAAATTCAATAGTTCGTTGATTTCTTATTAACTTCTAAGATATATTGTTCTGACTCGGATTTAAAATCATGTTTTTCGATCGTATATGTTCTAAACTTGACCATAGAGCAACCAACCTTGAAAATACAAGAAGGCAAAAATATTCTGTTTGTTATTCAAATTGTGTAATTTTCTAAATAACTATCCAAGTCTCATTTTATTTCATGGAAATATAATAACAGATGTTGTTATAAAACATTTTTATTTATTCTTCGAAAGTAATATGTATTTAATTTTGTGTATACTATGCAACTAAAAATTGTGTGTTTTTTGAGTTAAAATATTAAAAGAAATTGTGTACTAGCGCTCGCGTGTTTCAATTATGTATAATAATTTTCTATTTTTTTTATATGAAAAAAAAAATGTGAACTGACCAATAGTTAACTGCATTTGTGACTCGAAGTTATACATGAAATCGTTCGCATAAAAAAATACTCTGACCATAAAATGCACACGCTTCGATACACGATTTGTTTTAAATTAAACAAATGTGGCACGACAACCGATTGGAGGAGGCGTGGCAAGGCCTGCAATGAATTAATCAATTTTTTTAATTAAAGGCCCTGGAATGCGAACCATATGTCCGTATTAGGTGATCAGCCTAACGAGAAATTCCTTGCGATTAGCTGCCAAGCATGCTTGGTACTCAGTTTTATCGATCCACTGGGGGGATGGTTACATCTACCCGCTGGAGGGGTGAAAGGCTGAGAACCTAGGACTTGGGAGTGCCGAACACTACGACACCGGGAAACGAAGTAAACAATAGCTGTATCTAAATGTCTCCAATTGGATAATTAAAATTATTTTTGATTTTCATGCATATATATTGAAAAGTTTTACATAGTTTTAATGGGGATTTTGTATACTCCTATGTATATATATTGTATTATCAACACTTATTAATGTATAAACTAAAAAATTGGTAAAAAACGTTATGAAATGCAGTTTAAAATTAGCTCCGAACCACTAGAAACATCATGAACGTAAATGGGAATCAAACTCGATAACATCCGAGTCAAAGCGCCAACCAATCAAGTGAATAAAGAAAACACCCGAAAACAAATTTTAGCTTTGATCGTTATTCAATATATCAATCCCAAAATCAAACCTCTTAATTACGGGGAGGATAACGACTAGATACCATAAATGGCAATATTTCTGAGTACACAAAGAACATTAGAATAGAATTTTCAAGGTTTACAGTAAAATTGTGTGGCATACACCACTAAAATATTCGTGATCCTGTTTTCTTTCAATTGCAATATAAAAATTGCTGACATTTTTCATTTGGTTATGACGTATAAGAGATGACTTCTTGCATTTTGTCCATTCAAATTTTTATATTACAATGATCGTTTCACGAGTTCTGCCATCGTTGTCTCCATATAAGATTCTTTAAAAAATAATAAGGGAATTTATATGTAATTATTTAATAATTTCTTTTTAAACCCATCGGATTTGTGAGACTTTTATGCTTACTTCAGTTGTCGAAGCCGAATGCCTATACCGATAATGTTAACTTCCTTTGTTTAGGAACATTCTAAAAATAACTATTAACCCTTCTTTGCATGATTTTTTCTTTATTGGTGAAATTAATCAAAATGATATAATTCATGTTCAAAATTAAAGGAAAAATGGTTTAAAAAATCTTAGTATATATTTATAGTATAAATTTAGCAAAAAACAATATGCTAAAAATTTCCATCATCATCCAAAGTTAGATCATTAGCTTAGTACTAAATAGAAATAAAAGAGGAAAATAACCGAAACACGTGTTAGAAACCTTTCTTCCACTCATTTTCAATTTTTTAGCAATAGAAACTCTAATATAATAAAACAAAATTATAAACGAAATCATACGTTTATTGCAACTACAACTAACAGCGGAATGAGACAACTTTAAGCACTGATAATGACACTTGTTTATTTTTGACAGCTTATGTTTCTTTTTATGCAATGGACATTAAAAAGGTATCTAAACACGATCCACTTAAAGTGAACTTGTTCTTTTATATAATTTTTGGGCATTATAGGTTATGATGGAAATTTTCACCACTATGCAAAGAAGGGTTAAACCAAATTGTTTGAAATTATTTGTGATGATTAAATACACATTTTTATTTTGTTTTAATGCTTATTTCTTTTTTAAAAAAAACAATTAACTATACTAATATGTATATTTCACTTACATCGTTAAAATTTTCAAACGTTTTTAAATTATGAAATTTCAAGAAAATATTATCCAAAAAAAATCCTTGGTTAAAGTGTATAAAGTAGCATATTTGATAAGTATACTAACAAATTTAATAAAATAATGTTTCAGAAAATGTTCCTTATTTAGTAAAAATAAAACTTAACTTTGAGAAAAACTAGATTTAATGAAAATGTATATAATTAATTTATTCCAGCTCCTAACTTAAAAAAAAATACTTCGGTTAAATTGCGCATTAGATCCCCTACTTCGCCAACTCGCGAATTTGAAGTGCTTTTTCGCGCATGCTCATTAATTACTCTTTTGTTTTAGGCTTTTCATTGATTGCTAATTAAGTTTCACTTTGAAATAGCGGTAGAATTTTCGCCATGGCATCGGCGTTTCTGAAAACGCGACAAGTAGGGGATTTAAAGTACATTTTCACCAATACTTCTGATGCAGCTAAAATCGAAATTTTAACACCATAAGAATCAAAATTCTATATTTTTTTAAATTATTATTTTTTATGAATTAAAATTGAAAAACGTGTTTTTCAGTCCATTTCCTTATACCTACCCTTTTAATATACAATAGTTTTCAAATAACTCAGTACTTAGAAAGGGTCTATTGAAATGCAGGAATAATTGATCGCTTTTAGAAGAAATATGATTTCATAGAACAAATAAATGATACAAGATGTTCAAATCGCATTTAATATGAAAGGTTTTTCAACTACAAGTTTAGATTATGTATTTTAAAAACATCAATAAGGACAATTTATTAAATATTAGGTTGTGGAAAAAGAAATCCATTATTTTTACGTGAACTTTATGTAACTTCTTTTGGATTCACTTTGTAAAAAGGTTTAAAACAGTTTTCATGTAGATTTTTAGGTCTTGCGCATTACGACTGCTGACATGTGGTTAACTTCGATCATTTTTGATATTTTATAGACATTTTCGACGATGCTCTATCCACATGCGAGGTGCATCTCTAACATCAAAAATACCCGAACGGAATCGACGAAACAAAAAATGTACGTAACTGGTTGTTACAGTCTTATATAGGACGATAAACACCTTTCACAATTTCAGCCACAAGGCTTCTTTTTCGCCGTTACAAGAGAAAAACGAAAATGTACCGAATTTTCTGTTTGTTGTCTTCCATTTTTAAAACCTTGTACTCGTAACTGAATGAATCAGACAAAAAACCGCAAGAGGATATTTTAGTGTCAAATGTCACCTTTCCAACGAGCATAAATCTGTGATAGATACCTCCTCACGAGATATCGATCACTACAGACGTCTACTAAAAAATAATGGATTACTTTTTCCCCAATCTAATATTCTTCTAAGTTAAAAGTATTAAAATCATTTTAATTTATGCATCTATAAGTGCTGAATAATACAAAATAAGGGTATGGTGTATAAGAAATCGCATACGCATGCATAAATGTTAGAGATGTTGCGTAATCATTCAGTATGCTTGATTCATCCTCTGAAAGTTCTTGTCAAGATGCCAATTTGGAATTTTTGTTTGTTTGATTAAGGGCTTGTTAGCATCGCTAATGTGGTTAACAGTATCTTATAATAAGCACTATGTTCCATCATTTTTTTATGTGAGAATTTAATTTTGAAGCTTCCTTTAGCTAAAAATTATTGCGTAAATAGTAATAGGAAATAAATGAACAACATGAAGAAGAAAAATTTTCCTGTAGAAATTTATTTCCACTTAGAAGTTCTATATCGCCTTTTTTTGTACCTACTGTTAATTTATTTCTTGCTGCAGTTAGTGTTACCAGGCAATTATAAACCAGTCTGATACATTGCTCATTTAAAACAAGTTGCATGACGTCAATCCTCCGATATATACATATATACATTTTTTCCTTTATAACATGCTTTTCCTTTTTAGAATTAGACCCGAATTATACAGACATTAATCGGAAATACTGATATGTCTGATGAAACAAATTAATTAATATATTTTACAACTTATTGCCGATGATATTTTTTATGAATTTTCTTTTAAAGAATCGAAAAATTTACAAAATGTCAGGTTTAAAAAATTTGTCACAAATGAAAATGAAAAATTTAAACTCTATTATTATTGAATTATAACTAAAACAACGCCGAGTATCTACAATAATTATAAGGGGTTTTTTTTTTTTTTTTTTTTTTTTTTTTTTAAATTTAATATTACTGAAAAGTTTGGCCCTTATATAAGTTCTTATTTCACAATTACGTTGTGATTGATTCTTTTAAAGTTGTCATAAATCATAAGCATTCATATCGGCAGTTTAGTGTAATTGACATTAGTGTGACGTCATATGCACAACTGTTTCCAAACAAATACAATGTAAACATTTGTTTAATATTGTATTTAAGAGTGCCTTCTTGACAAACTTGGAGATTTTTGCTTGGCTATCGATTTTATTGGTGATTTTTGTTGGCACAGAATAATAAATTGTTCTGTTGCAACCAGAATACGATTGGATTTTGCCCAGCTTGGTGATTAACTGTGACTACAATTTGGCGAGAATCAAAGGTTAAGCAAACAAAAGGTTAAAAGTTTTAACAAACATGGGTTGATCTGCGCTTTAGGTCCCCTACTTCGCCAACTCACAAATTTGAAGCGTTCTCTCGCGCATGCTCAATAATTATTCGTTTGTTTTAGCCTTTTCATTGGTCACTAATTAAATTTCACTTTGAAATAGCGGTAGAATTTTCGCCATAGCATCGATGTTTTTGAAATCGCGCCAAGGAGGGGACCTAAAGCGCATTTTCACCCAAACACGTTATTCTTAAATAATGAATATCAATTTCAAAAATAACAATTTAAAAATCTATCACCTAAGTCTATGGCAGTTTCATTGATAAATGAAGCTTAACAGCAAATGTTTGGAAACAATATGACGTCACAACTAATATCGTCTATTAAAAAGATAGTTGGGCCGCGGTGGCCTGGTTGGTTATGACGTCATTCTCGTTACCAAAAGGTAGTGAATTCGAATCCCGGCTTAGCGGAAGATCCGTCGTGTTCAATAATGGAGACTGGGGGACGTAAAATCTGTCGGGTGGCGATGTCCTCCATGTTCCCATTCAAATTAATGCCTCTGGGGGAGATTGGAGCCAGGCTATGGGTCTTCTCTGATTTCAATCTCTAAATTGGAAGACCCAGATGGTGCTGCCATCTATGAGCCTAAAGTCGTATTTTCACCTTCGTATGAGGGTGTTCTATTCAAATTCTGACTTCATTCGCCCAGTCTCTGACGGATGGGCTTGCCGTTGCCAAGTGTCATTAGTAACAACAACAGTTTTTATTCCTCGTGAAATAATAGGATAAATATGGACCTTAGAAGTGAATCCTTGTTGCGGCTCAGAATTCATTTTAAAGTATAGGCCCATGTTTAATTAATCCTCAGATGCAGGAATTAAAATTTCAGCAAGACCCCTCTAGACCAAAAAATTAAAGTAATTGTAAGGTACTTTAATTATTTTTCGCAATTGCATTTTGGAATTATCGCATCAGATTATCATGTGAATAGAGTTTATAATGAAAGACAAAAATAGAATCAATATCTTACGGAACATATAATAGGTACTGCATTCGCACCGCGTATTAGTTCTCGGGAACTGTTAACAATCTTTCAACAATGCTGAGAAAAAGTCGATTGAGTAAATCGATACATTTATTAAATTTCTGATTTTTCTATCTGAAGAAATATCTTTGCGTGGTAAACTTCCTGAATTGTATTGTTAAAATTAAGTTTGTTCGGACACATCTATTCAACAGCAAGATTTGATACTTGGTTTAATTTTTAGTGACATTAAACCACTAGGTACGATTCTATTTAATATTTATATTAAATGAAACTATAGACCAGGTACATGATAGAATTTTAGTTTTTTATTTAATTATACTTATATTTATTTACTAGTTCCTTTCAATAAATGTCTAAGACTATATAATTTTAATTTTCATGTTTAAGAAAATTGTTAAATTTTATGTTTATTTTTACGATAATGAGTATCTTTAAGTGATGCATTAGTAAAAAATAAAACTCAACATTTATATTCTTGGCCTTTATTACATTCCTCTGGATATACTGCCTCTGAAATCGAATTGTTTCCGTCAACTCTTACTTTCTAGCACTCTGAATTTTATTAGTAAATTTTTATCGTACTACAAAGTTGTCGATAGGCCATGTCACGTTTCAAATAATTTAAGTACGTCGATGTTGATATGCGATCTGGCTTTACAGAAATAATCTAAAGAAAATTGTATCGAGTTTTATAGAAATAATTTTAAAGTTATAAATTACATGAGAAAAATAACACTTTCATCTATGAAGAAAATTATATTTTATTAAGCTATGCAAACACACACAACTGGAGAATTCACATAATTTTACTTAGCTTACTTAGAATGATCAATTGGCCTCCGTGGCCAGCTTGGTAAAGGCGTCATTCTCGTTACCAAAAGGTGGTGAATTCGAATCCCGGCTTAGCCGAAGATCCATCGTGTTCATTAATGGCGATTGGGGCATGCAAAATATGTCGGGTTGCAATGTCCTCCATGTTTCCATTCCAAATTAATACCTCTGGGGGTGGTTGGAGCCTGGCCATTTGGTATTCACTGGCTTCAATCTCTAAATTGGAAGATTCAGATGATGCTGCCATCTATGGGCCAAAAGTCTTTCTTCCATCTTCGTATGAGGGTGCTCTATTCAAAAATGGAAGATGCTCTCTCTCTCTCTGACTTCATTCGCCTAGTCTCGGACGGGCGGGCTTGGCGTTGCCAAGTGTCGTCAGTAACAGAATGATCAAGAAAAGATATATTTGCATCCTTTTTAGTACAAGGGCAATTTAGATAGAAAAAAAAATCTTTATCTACTTCGGTCTGAAAAACGAACGTCATTGGAAATATCATCTGTGAAGATCTTATCGCGAAATGCGTTAAATTCCATTTTAAGATTTGAGAGCAATTAGGAAGCGATAATGAATTAAATAGTAGGAAATGAAGAAAACTTTTAAACAGCTAATCACCACGGCAAAGAATATGCAAATCTGAAGATAATGGTACAATACCGGTGGCACTATTTGATGTTCAATTTCAGGAGTCAGTTTTTCCCATTTTTTTTTACCTTCAATTTAAATCATGAACTGAACTTTTAACAGTGTATAAACGTTTTGCTTGTTCCTAAAACTGCCAACTGACACTTTGAAAGCTCGTACATCTTCAAAGATAAAAGGCTCTTCAAACAAATGCGTGGTACCAAACTATAGGAAGATTTTATGCAGTAGTCAACAACGTATTCCAATGGTAGATTCCCTTTTCAAGGCTTCCACGTGTATTTCCACGATTTATTCGTGGATCAAAATTTAAAAAAAAAATGCTGTTAGACCGATTAAAAGGTATTGATAAGGCTCTGCCTGGTGTTTAAGTGCTTATCGATAATTCGCAGACTAAGGTGACCCTTTTATCTCAAGAAGGACATCTCGACAAGGAAAAAAAGTTCTGTTTTTCCAAAGAATTTCTAATAACCATATTCATCATGGCGTTTAAAAATGGAAGAAAGTTATCAAGGAAGGACACATTGTTGCCATATCATTTCCAACAATAATTTAATTTATATATATAATATCCTACATATATAAATCCAAAGATTTATATATGCAGTGAGTAAATGTGAAAAATTAAGTTATAAATTTAAAAAGAATTTTAGGTTTGCATTTTATATATATTTTTTAAACTAGTAATTCACTTTAACCAATTTAAACTCATATTACTAGTATTATGAAATTTTTAACACTTCCATTAATAGTGTTGTTGAGCCCCGTCAGAGTGTAAAAACATGTCGATGGATATCTTGATGCCACAAAATTCTTTGAAATTCCATTGAAAACAATAATCGTTTAATTTCGTTTAAATGAACGTTATTCGAACGAAGTGCTTAGAATTCTGACTAATCTCAAGCTAATTCTAGAAGAAAATGTTTTTTGTTGTGGTACTTTTTATCCTGGTAACAATCAGAAAAAGCGAGTTTTATTTAAATAAGTCTAGTGAATACAAAAAAAAAAAGTTATGTTTGTAAACTCTTCCTTTAAAAAAAATTAATTGCAAGAATAATTGACGACATTAGTTGTGACGTCATATCCAGCAACTGTTTTCAAACATTTGCTGTTAAGCGTCATTTATCATTGAAACTGCCATAGACTTCGGTGATAGATTTTTAAATTGTCATTTTTGAAATTGATATTCATTATTTAAGGATAACGTGTTTGCTAAAACTTTTAACCTTTTGTTTGCTTAACCTTTGATTCTCGCCAAATTGTAGTCACAGTTAATCACCAAGCTGGGCAAAATCCAATCGTATTCTGGTTGCAACAGAACAATTTATTGTTCTGTACCAACAAAAATCACCAATAAAATCGATAGCCAAACAAAAATCTCCAAGTTTGTCAAGAAGGCACTCTTAAATACAATATTAAACAAATGTTTACATTGTATTTTTTTGGAAACAGTTGTGAATATGACGTCACACTAATGTCGTCAATTTTGAATGAAATATGGTTTATTGGCTTGTGCACGTATTTTAATAATACCGTAGAGATTGTCAACTTTGTACCGCCTGTTTGACAAATCAATCTTTCAAGGCAAGGCAAGAAATGGTTGTGTCCGATGATGAATCCATAATATTATTTATACAACGATAAGATGAATCTACAGGGTTAGCATAAATGATTCATTCATTTTGAAAAGATTGAATTTTCAACAGTATTACTCGTACACATATGAGAGAAACGTGGAAAGAATCACTAACTCGCCAAGTTTGTATTGTGTCTAGTTTGTCAAGTTTGTATCTATCACTAACTCGCCTAGGTGGCAGGATTAATCTATTGTTTTTCAAATAGGGAGAAGTAGTATGAGGTTAGTCCAAGAGGAAAATGGGAGATAAGCCACAGAAAAATGTTTCTGTATCTTTGAATGTGACAGTTATTCTGAACAATAGGTTAACTATAGTATAACTGAGCAACAGGCTTTAGCTAGAGAGTATGGGAAAATACATTGGGTAAATTTATGCTTCTCAGCTATTGTGTCGTAGTACTTTTGTGTGCCACAAAATTTTAAAAATCTATATAGCAAAAATTATAATTCTTATTTTTTATTACGAGTTTGTCTAAATCAGAGAAAAGTAAACTGTGCCTCATGTGAAGAAATTTTATGTGTTCCCAGTATCTACATTTGCAATTTTCTAAATCTTATTTATGTGAATTCGGGTTTTCAATATAAATCAACTTAAAAACAAAGAAAAAGCTCGAGATTGTTAAATATAGAAGACAATGTGAGAGTAGCATTGCCATTTTTACGATCCAATACAAATGAAATTATCAAAAAACATCGAGCTCAAATTTCTCTTTAAGAATATCCTTATTAATACATTGCAATTAAATCCATTATTAAACTATTTTGCACAGTGCATTATAGGTAAAGTAAGCAACTTCTAAACTTATCTTTTTCCTTGTGGGCCACCAAATTGTGAAATTGTTAAAAGGTTGTCGCGACAAAAAAGAAGTTGAGAAATCACTGGTGTAGATAAAGCATTTTGTGGTGGTATTGCCAATTCCAGAACACCAGTTGTTTGCTACAGAATCTATGGAATGAGTTTGATTATCAGATATGGACGTGCCTCATAATGAACATTTGTAGATCGTGTAGACTTGATGAGTTAGTAGTTATTTTCATATATCTGCCATGAGTGTATATATGACATTTTTAAAAAATAGTTCCTTCAAAACGAATGAATCATTTATGCTAATTCTTTACTCTAAATGGAAAGTAACATCTGCTAGGAGTCGAAAGACCAATGAAATTGTCGCAGAGTTCTTTTGTATATCTTTTTTTTTTATCACTTATCCACTTTATGTATGTTCTAAGTAATGCAGCTGTAACAATAGTCTCATCAACAGTTTGTTGGTATGATTCCCCGTGCGGGGGGTGTATGTTTGTAGTAGTTCGGGATTTACGTTAAACTGCAGGTTCTAATGAATGAAACCGCTAATAATGATGCGTGAAAAATGAAATCGAGTGTGCAAAAAATTTAAAGTTCATTTGCAACCGAAATATAATGCAATTCCTTTGGAAAATAGTAAATAATTTGGATACTTCATACTTTGCATTAAAATGATTAATTGGTTGCTGTAAATTAATGAATGTATTTTCTAGACATTTTATACATATTGATTTATTTTCTTGATTTTATGTAGCATTTGTTGGGGATTATTTGTTTATTGAAAATTCATCTCAAAGTTTAAAAATACCTTAGAACAGAAACTACAGCGCCAAACACGGCTGCAAAGTTAACTACACATTTCCCGCGCTTATAACGCATTTTTAACTGACAGACACGCCTTGAACACCTCGATTTCTCTCTCTCTTCTGAAGATTTTCAAGCAATTATCACGGGTTTATTTTTTTATTAAAAATTTATCTTAGCTTAGAAATAAGCCTGAAATCCCTCAACGAATTAATAAACAAATCAAACATAAAAATTTTATGTAATTCGCAGAGAATAGAGACAGAAATAACTTTTAAGAAGCCAATCATAAAAAAAAAAATTATACAGAGAAATCGCATTTATTTAAATTAATTCATTTATTTTTTAAACTGCAACCGTGTGTTTAATCTTATTTATGCTACGATCATAGAAAAAATATTTTCTCATATTAAGAGAAATTATATATATTCCATATTACTGTATTCCTGTCAAAAATAATTATCTGGAAATAATTATATGTTTATATTAAAATAAAAATTGATTCTTTAGATTGAAAATATCCTAAAATATGAGTTATTTTATTTAGTTAATTTATTAGCTTTTTTTGACATGTAATATATATATATATATTTTTTTTTTATCAAACTACTTTTATTTTTATCAAATGGCGTTTTATATGGTAATACATTAAATATAATAATTCTCAACTAACTGAATTATTTTATTTAATTTTTTATTAAAATTAAATAGAATTTTTTTTTTCTCAATAATCCAAAGAATTTTTCTAAAAAACGTGTAGCAGCAAATAGTTTTGCTGTTTTTGCTTAGAATCCACAATTTAATGAATGAAAGTAAAAAAAAAAAAAAAAAAAGGAAAAAAAAAAAAAAAATTGTTATCTAGAAATGAAAGGAAAATTAGTATCAAAATACTACTGCAGATGACTTGTAAAGTACTTTTTCCGTATGTGTTGTAGGTTGTGCCTACGACAGTCTTATCTAAATACGGATTAAATGTTTTTTCCTATTTGAAGGAGTTGCACAAAAATGTATGGCCTCCAAGAAATATTTCGAGGCCAAATGATGGAAAATTTGATGTTTATGTTCACACTCCCTCGAAAGCCTTATCTGTAGATTTTATTTCCGTTTTTGGTGCCTTGTCGCCTTCCTCTCCAAGGAAACTCATCACAGAAATGACGCCCTCAACTGAAACGATACACGTGCAGCCCTTCATCGTACCATTCCCATATTTTCTCTCATGAATGAAATTTTTATTTCTTTATTATTAATATAAATAATACTCTTTTTACATATATGCTGCAGTATCGGAAATTAATTAGACGAAACAGCATAGTGAAAAAAGTTAAATTCTAAAACATTTTAATGTAAAATATCAATTCAAGATTATGAAAACCAATTTAAACAATTTTTATCAGACTGAAAGTAACTTTAAATGTATCATTAAATATGAATTAATTTATGGATAGAAACTATATATATATTTACATAATTATTAATTCTCAAAACTTCAAAAAATACACTTAATAATACAAATGTAACGATTGCAATTTGATAAAATCCCGAGTTAGGATTGGTAACATGTTTTGCGTGATTAATTTTTAAAAATTGAATCATTGGCAAAAATAATAGATATTTTATAATAAAAAAAATTGTTTTAACAAAAGGAAGAGTAATTTAAAATGTTCTGCTTTAAGTGCAAGATTACTACAGAACAAATGATTTTATTGTATGTTCCTTATTATTTTTTTTAAGATTCGATATAATTTGCAAATATTATTTACAATTAATTTGGAAGTCAGTAATATTAATATAAATATATCTAAAAATTATAAATATTTAAGTTTTATAACTGGAAAAAGGATTTTTAATTAAAATATTACGCGTGTCATTAATTAACCCTTCTTTGCATGATTTTTTCTTTATTGGTGAAATAAATCAAGTTGATATAATTCATGTTGAAAATTAAAGGAAAAATAGTTAAAAAAAATCTTAGTATATATTTATAGTATAAATTTAGCAAAAAACAATATGCTAAAAATTTCCATCATCATCCAAAGTTAGATCATTAGCTTAGTACTAAATAGAAATAAAAGAGGAAAATAACAGAAACACGTGTTACAAACCTTTCTTCCACTCATTTTCAACTTTTTAGCAATAGAAACTCTAATATAATAAAACAAAATTATAAACGAAATCCTACGTTTATTGCAACTACAACAAACAGCGGAATGAGACAACTTTAAGCACTGATAATGACACTTGTTTATTTTTGACAGCTATGTTTCTTTTTATGCAATGGACATTAAAAAGGTATCCAAACACGATCAACTTAAAGTGAACTTGTTCTTTTATATAATTTTTGGGCATTATAGGTTATGATGGAAATTTCCACCGTTATGCAAAGAAGGGTTAATATCTTTTATACATTTTATTAGTACTTGTATGCAGCCATTCATATATGCTCAGTTCCTTATCACTGATAGATCATCAACAATAATTTAGTTACGAAATTTGGTTTCAAGTAAGGTGAATTTTAATCCTTTTATCTACCTTGTTTCTTATGTATCATATTTTAACAGCGGCTAAACGCATCAATTTTAATATCCATAGTAATATTTTTTTAATTTTAATGGAAAAATATGTTTTGTGATGAATACGAAGTTTAAAATATTCACATGATCTTGTTAGACATCTTGAAAATATAAATATCAGGTTTACACATGATAAATATTAAGCTTTCAATAAAGGATTGATTTTGTGATAAAAAAAATTAGTTTGACACTAAATGCAGTAAATGCAAGTTTTTAAAATATTTTATAATGATCTTTGATGAAATTAATTTATAAAATGATTTTTATATTGTTCCATCTATGTAAGGAAATTAAAATGTTAACAGCAGATATATATTAGTAATGGCTCGTTTACTTTTTCTTTCCAGAAATGCTCAGTAAAAAAATAATTTTTAAAAACATTTAAATTGCTTTTTTTATGAAAAATATTTTACGTAACTTGT